>CATIWM010388963.1:0-15748 GCA_949671775.1 Mallotus repandus
AAGAAATAGTACTTTAGAAAATAAAAAGCAATTGGTTAAAGTAGAAGAAGTGGTGACAGAATTTAGAAAATTATATTTATGAGAATGAATACTGAAGATAATATCTTTTACATAACATCCTTAAAAGACTTAGAAAGCAAAGATTATGAAAGAAACTTAGGAGTAGTAAATCCTGAAAGTACCCCAGCAAACAAAGATAGAATTATCATCTCCCAAAATAATGCCATTTTAGCTTTTTTAGGAAAGATATCAACTAAGATAAAAGAAATAGAAAAGAAAGTAGATGATGTATATGGAAGACTAAGTGTAGTAGACTCCACAGTTACTTTAGCCTCTGTAAATACTCATTCATGTTTAAGAAAATTACCAGTCATAGAAAGAGATTCTGATAAAATAAGAGAGGTAAGTGAAACAAAAACTTCAGACTTATTAGTAGGTGCACTTAAAAACAAAATAGAAGGATTACAATTAGACCTATTATTGGCAACTAATTTTCCTTTTCTTTGTAAATCTTCAAAACTAGCTGGTGCAGGATTTATAGTACCCATCAGACAATCCATATTATTTCCCACATTGTATGGTCCCACTAGGCGTGCCATAGTACTGGGGTAACTCTCTTTTAATTGTGTATTATATATATCATACATACTAGCTAAGTGGTAGTTTAGGCTTTTCTTTAATTAATGTTACTATTCTTTTTATTTCTTCAGGGGTAGGTATTTTATCTAGATTAGCTTTAGATATCTTTTCTATCAAATTTGTTGCTAATTTCTTTATATATCCTATATTACTATTTTTTAATTTCTCTTGAATATACAGTATCCTATCTTCTATGATATATTAGTATTTATTTATTTCCTAATCTATTTAAGGTAAGAATTATCTAAATAAATAAGAAAGGATTCTAATTTGGAATTGGAATCAAAGTAGAAAAGGAAGTCTAATCTTACCAAAACTGTTTTGGTGAGAGAAACCCTAGGTAGGATGTATATATAAACATCTCTTTCTCTAGGGTTTGTCAAGCCACATTCTCCTTCTTCCTCTACTACTTCTTGTGAGAAAACACATAGAGAGAAAATTATTGTGAGACAACAAAGGCTCTAACAGACCTACTTTGCTTTGGATTACCTTGTTCGTGTGGATACCGTAGAGGGCATGACTTTTTAGTGGCGCCTCATTCTAAAAAGACCTACACGAAAAGCTTGAGGTAGGGTGTCACCAAAGTGAACCCCCCTCTCTTCCTTCCAACAATCTTGCCATTATATCGTCTCGATTAGTGTTTGGAAACCCTCTCAATCATTCTAAAAAACCACAACCACTTTACTTTTCCATAGGAAAATTATTTATTTTAGCAATAAGTAGCCAAAATCATACATATTTGCATAACTTATTCTATCCTAAGGCATTTATTACTTTAAGGCCAAATTAATTATGATTTTAGCCTCTATTTTAATATTTCCTTGCCAGAAGATTTTCAAATATTTATTTGCTCTTATTCTACTGTGCACTTTAGGGATTTTTTATTTTACCTTAACCTTGATATGTTTACCTTTCCCTCACCAACCATTTGTCTATTTTAAGTGAAAATAAATCCTGAATCTTTAAGTACTCTAGGCCACACTCCAATTCCTTTGGCTTCAGATTATAGCACTAATGTAAGGTTCGCACTAGAACATGTATTTCTTTTATTTTCCATTACCTCTATTTTAGAAATTAAAGCCACTCTTTATACTGAGATTTTTCTTTTTCAATCAGTTAGCAGCTTTATGCTCTACCCCATTCCTGAAACTCTTGTCTATTCTAAAGAAGCCAAGGATGACCTTGAGGTACATCTTTATTATATTTGGCTATTTTATCAAATATCATTATCAAGCTTATTATTTTTCCCATCCTTCTAACCAAATAATACTTAATTTCATAGGTAATCAAAGTCAAAATTATTAAGGATATCCAAATTGGTCCTTGTCCTGCCAAGCTTAACATCAGGTAAATATTTCTTCACTTCTTTATTCATTCAACCCTTTTTTTTATTTCTCACTTAAGCTATAAATGTTAGGTACCTTTCATATAGAGGGAAGAATGGCATTCCAATTACCCTGCTACCTCACCCTTTTTATTCGATTCACAAGGAAGGCCCTCTACTCCCCTACTTTGGCTCCTCAGCCAAGGATTTTATTTTCCTGAAAGATTGCAAAGCTACTCCATCTCACCCTAAATCTTGGGTACGACCTTGCAAAGATTAGAACAGATAGGTAAAAAATCTAAAACCTAATGTAGGACTTTGTGGGATCAGCTTGGCATTTCCCAATTTATCCAGATGATAATGAAGCCCATCACATACTACCCCTCTCTTCTCTCAGTTGCACCAAGGTTCTTATCTCCCACCTGTAATTATTTTGTCTTTCCTTTTGGTCATATGACCATCACTTTGTTAGAAATTTTTGTGATGACCGGACTACCCATCCTAGGAGATGACACTATTTTTCTACTTGATGAATCTAATTATGTAGAAATAAATATCTCTTCTAGTTATTTCCCATTATTTGCCTTTATCTGATCCACCATCTGTCGAGGAACACATTGCCTTCCTCTAGGTCTTAGTTTGCAAGTATATTTTCTGTCCTTCATCAGCAAGACCTATTATTGAATACCTTCCTCTGGCTAAGGCATTAACACATGGAGATTATCTAGCTTTGGAGTGTATCTTTCTTGGTAGTTTGTATTCCAATTTGAGGAAGAGTGTTAGTAAAGAACCTTTTCATTATCTGGGTGGGGCTACCTAGTTCTTACAGTATTGGCTCTTAGCTTACTTTCCTTAATTTAATGTTAATTTATCTGTTAGGTTTCATGATGCTAAATGCAGTGGATAAGAAAACTTTTAACCATGAAAATTCTAAAATCATATCCATGTAA
The DNA here is from genome assembly GCA_949671775.1 of Mallotus repandus. Taxonomy (NCBI): domain Eukaryota; kingdom Viridiplantae; phylum Streptophyta; class Magnoliopsida; order Malpighiales; family Euphorbiaceae; genus Mallotus; species Mallotus repandus. The sequence continues at coordinate 2,914 of CATIWM010388963.1, forward strand.
TTCGAATTAGATCGATTGAGAGGGTTTCCAAACACTCACCAAGATGATCTTATGGCAAGATAGTTGGAAGGAATAGAGGGCGTTCACTCAGGTGACACCGTACCTCTAGCTTTTCATGTCTTCTTTGTCAGATCAAGATGCCACCAATAAGACCACGTCCTCTACTGGTATCTACATGAATAAAGTGACCAAAGTAGTGTTGGTATGCTAGTACCTTTGTTGTCTCACAACACGATTGCTCTCTATGTGTTTTCCTTTCACAAAAGAAGTAGTTGCAGAAGAAGAAGGAAAATAATGGCTTAACCTAAACCCTAGAGAATGAGATGGATTTATAGCCATCCTTTCTAATGACATGTATTTATAGCATCCTTTCTAAGGTTTCATATATCTCCACTTACCAAAACAGTTTTGGTAAGTTTAAACTTCTTTTTTTACTTTGATTCTAATTTCAAAATTAGAATCATTTCCTATTTATTTAGATAACTCTTACCTTAAATTAATTAGAAAATAAATAAATATATACTAATATAAATATATACATATATTTATTATTTATTCACTTATTTATTTAATCTTACATAGAGATAATTATTGGGCTAATTAACCCAAGTATGCTTTGGGCCTATTCTAAGCGTGCGACCCTGTAGGTGCACACAACATTGGCAGTGGGCCTAAAATTCCCATTGTAGACCACAAGTTATAATTGGTCTCTAGTAAGACATTATGACTACCCAAGTTGTGTGAAGGTCGATAATCCAACATAGCCTAATACATAATATGTACTATAGTCATTTTGTCACATGATATCCTGATTGAACATAAGGCATGGATTATGTCATCCTTATATTGTTCAATCATATTGTTTCTTGATCCCAAGTAAATTGATACTAATAACTCTTTATCAATACATTCTAGCAAGGTCATGCATTTCTCTTTAGTCTAACTCATCGAGGGGCCTACAGATATCTTCTCAAAATAATTGAGGGATAAATTCCATCTTAATTAATCACATTCCTCATATAACTCATTATATATCCAATTACAACTTGTTTTACCGTCCGGTTAAAGATTATGTAGGGATGTGTCAAAATATAGAACTTATAATGTAGAAAACCATGGTGATTTCAAGTCAGAGGACTCAAATAATACTACTGTGATGAGAACTATCTATGACAATAATCCATGTGGTATTCTCATAGTGGATCAATCCAATACATCATTTCTCTAAATATGTACCTATGAGTTTGACTTAATATCTCATGTACATGATCAGTAAAACATAATCATCAGTCAACCTCATACTAGTCTTTATTCATTATTGTTACCATAAACATAATCGACTAGGGATATTTAGATTAGAATTCAAGTATCACCTAAGGGTTTTACTATCAAGTCATATACTTAATGACCTTAGGTAAAATTAACTAATCAAGGAAAATATTAGAATTAGTCAGTTTTAATAAAAATGCCTCTTTATTAATAAAATGACATATGAAAAAGTCAAATATATGGTTGTTACATAATTGGCCTAGGGCATATCACTAACATTGTCAGCTTTTAATATTTTACCCCTTGCTTACATTGGTGGTACCCTTATTTCTTATGTATGCACCTGGAAGCATGAAAAGATTCTTTCATTTTTCATGAAATCAAAGAATATGGATAGGGGCAAATTGTCTATTTTTAAAAGTCCAATTGATAGGCCTAGGTGGCTTAATCACGTTATGACATTTTCAGATTTGATCTATAAACAGATCTTTTATAGAGTGACGTCTCCTAGACCTTTCATCCTTAGTGACAAGAATGCATTTTTTAAAGACGGTGGTCTAACATTCACTTCCCTTTCTTTTGAGTTCTACTTGCCATTCTTATGTAGTCACCAGTTTGGACTAGAACCCTACATTCCTCCTTCTTCCCTAGATTCTTATATCATCCCTCTTTTTGGAGTGGTCCCTTATTCCTGTTATAAGGAGGTAGTAGCAGACATCCAGAAAAGAATTAACACTCCTTGTATATTACAGCACCACCATGGATAATAGTGATGCTAAGAATTATAAAAAATGGTGGGAAGACAGATACAAAGAGTTGATCATGTCTACTCCTAATGAGGACAAAGGTAAGCAATTTCACTTTGTTTTATTTTACTCTCATTTAGTATCATACTAACCTTCATCCTTTTTGCAGCTACTATTACCCCAGGCAAATGGAAGCAAGTTCAAGAAAGTTCTAAAAAGAGAAAAGCAGTTGTCCCAACTCCTCCACCAAGTCGCAAGCCTTCCAGATTAAGTGCCTTGCACCCTTTCTCCAAAGGCAAAAGCAAAGAAGAAATTATGATTAAAGAAATAAAATATGATGATGATGAGAGTGAAAATTTAATTCTTAGCTCCCGTAAGTTTTCATCTCATCTTTATCATTATTTTTGCATATTAATTCCGATAAACCTCATTTATTATTGGAAAAATAGCTGACACCCATGCAGATGAGGCTTCTCAAGACCCACTCTCTCCTATAGGGTCTTTTTCTACTAAGGAGACTACCTCTTTTCGCATGTAACAGCTCCCAATAAGGAACAAATCAAGGTTGCCTCACCTGCCCCAGCTTCTATTCACATTCCATCTCCTCCATCTCAGGTTTTAATTCTACTTTTCTTTTCTTTGATCCTTTTAGATTTTAATTAGCTTTTGCTAACTATTTTAATTATTTCAAGCAGGATCCTGAGACTTGGTGTTCCATTCCTAAAGAGGATATTTCTCTAGATTTGAGCTTCATGGACACCTCATGTACTGAGCATGGTCATAACATTGACTTTTCTCCAAATAAAGAACAAGTTGGAAAAGCCAATGAGTCATTGAAGTCAATAACCAACTTAGAGATTGGATCATTGAGAAATACTCTAAAGTCTAGCCTATTATCCTAGCATTTTAGAGAATAGCACTAAGTCCCTAGCCATTTCTTTTTTGAAAAAGCAAATTACTTGGAGTTTCTCTCATTTGGATGAAGTTAGTGCCAGTCAGCTCAATGCTTATAAGCATATGAGTTCTTTTCATTAGTAAAAATTGAAATTAGAAACTCAGCAACAAAATATAAAAGAGATGAAGAATAATGAGAGTGAAGTAAAAGCCTCTTTTAACAATTTGGTTGTAGAGATAGATGATTTGGAGGCAAGATTGCTCACTCTCAAGGCTGAGAAGATCTCCTTAAGAAGAGTAAGAATAGGCAGCAGAATATCAATAGGCCATCTCTTAAGCTAAAAAAATAAGTAAAATACTGGCTAATAAAAAAGAAGTTATTCTTGAGTGGAAGAAACAAGAACAAAAAGCTCTCTCCATTATAAAAAAGTTTTTAGAGATTTAGGACACTTTTAGTGAATTTGACTTTGATGCTTCCTAATGTTGTGACTTGGACTCTATTTTATTTATGACTTGTATATTTTGATGATAGCTTTGAGTTAGGCTCTAGATATTCTATGACTTTAGCAGCTTTGAGGAATTTTCATGGCTTATTAGCTTATGATGGATGCTTGGAGATTATTAGTCATTTTATTGTGCAGTGTTGTGGATGAATTATTCTAGATATTTTTGCTTTTGCTGAATTTGTGCATTTCACATAATAATTCACACACTTAACACCACAACCATTTATTGCATTTGAAAAGGCTCAACTTTCAGCAAAAATGCTGCCAAAATTTTATCATTTTACTATTCACAACACTGTTCATAACAAACCTTACTGCCTAAAAAAAATAAAAGATGACTTCACAAAAAATAAACAAACTTTATTTATTTATTTATTTCAAAAAGATAGCTATATATGCCGCCTTATATTCAAACCAAAACATAACAAAAATATCACCAATATATTTTGGTGATCATTTTGGCCAAAGGCTATTACAAAAATTCTTAGGCTTCCTTTCTCATCTCCTACATAGTGGGAAAATATCTTTTTAAATATCTACCATTCATGAACCTTTTATATGGAATCCCATTAAGGCTTGCTAACCAGTATATATTGCCATTTAAAACTTGATGAATTTTAAATGGACCCTCCCAATTGGGAGACCATTTTCCAAACTCTCTATCCTTAGTCCCAAGTGGCAAAATGACTTTCCAGACCAGGTCACCTTCTTCAAATTTACTTTATTCTTTTGAACTACCATACTGGTAAAAGCTCTCAGTCTCTCTTCATCCATATCTTCTGATTCCATCAACATAGCCTCAAAGAATTCTACTAGTGTCAGGTCATTCTATTTTGCAACTCTCAAAGAAGGAACACACACTTCTAAGGGCAGAATAGCATCATGCCCAAAGGTAAGAGCAAAATGACTAGTACCAGTAGCTTCCCTTTTTGAGATACTATATGCCCAGAGAGTTTTAAATAGAATTCTTGGCCAATCTCTTGGGTTATCTTCCAACATCTTTTCCAATATGCCAATGATAATTTTGTTGGAAGCCTCTACTTGACCATTAGCTTGAGCATAGTGTAGGGTTAAAGTCAAGTGTTTGATGCCTTAATCCTTCATAAAATCTTTAATCTCATTATCAATGAACGTTGTTCTTTGGTCTATTGTGATAGTTTGGGGAATTCTAAACTTGTGAATGATATGCTTTTTGATGAATGAAATGATATCTTTTTTCTCCACTTTCTTCATAGGGATTACTTCTACCCATTTTGTAAAATAATCAATGGCCATAATGATAAAGTTATGGCCCTAAGAAGAAGCTGGATAAATTTTTCCAATGAAGTCAATAGCCCAACCTCTAAATGCCCATGGTTTTACCATAGAATACAGGTTATCAGCCAGTACCCTCTGAATGCTGCCATATTTGTGACAGTATTGACACCCCTTTGCATATGTGATACAATCTTTTAGAATTAAGGGCCAAAAATAACCATGCCTACGGATCAACCATCTCATTTTCCTTCTAGTTTGGTGAGCACCATAAACACCTTCATGCACATGTTTTAAAATCTCCATAGTTTGAGGAAATGAAGGGCACCTCAAGAGTAGTCCATCAAGAGTTTTTCTAAAAAGCTTATATTCAATTAGAACATAATTCAAGGACTAAGCTCTAACTTTGAATGGAACCTTCTTGGCAGGATTTTCTAAGTAACTCTTAATATCAGTGCACCAATCCCCTGCCACATTCAAGTCATTATTGAACGACTCAAATTGTAATCCTCTTTCATGGATGGAAGGGTGAGCTTTCTTCTGCAAAAAAATCAACTTGTGGGTTAATTCTTTTGACATTCTTAAACCAAATGAAACGTAAGATAATTCATCAGCTTCCTAATTAGATTCCTAGGTATATGCATATAAGACACATTTTTAAAAGAATCAACAAGTTGAATAGCAGCAGTTAAATAAAGTGCTAAAGACATGCTTGTGCATCTATATTCTCCTATTAATTGCTTATTTACAAGATGAGAATCTCCAATTATTAATACCTCTTTAGCTATAAGATCTTAGAGAATTTCAAGGCTTGTGATTAGGGCCTCATACTCAGCTTGATTATTGGTGCACTCAAAGTCCAATATAAAATTGAGGGTTATTTTTTTACCAGAAGGTGAAGTGATTACCGCACCAACTCCAACTGATTTGTCTGTAGATGATCCATCAAACTTTAACACCCAGGGTTAAACATCAACTGCACACACTAGAAGGTCTCTTTCCTCAATAGTTCCTTGGGTGGGATGATACGCTAGAAAATATATAAGCGCTTGTCCTTTCACTGATTTTTGAGGATGATAAACTAGTGAAAATTCAATCAAACTCAGCAGCCACTTCCTAATTTTGCCTGACAACACTGGTCTATTCAACATGTAGTTCATTAAATTAGTCTATGAAATCATATAAACTCTGTGCTTCAAAAGATAGTGCCTCAATTTAGTATAGGCAAAATACAATGTCAGACATAATTTTTTAATAAAAGAATATTTTATTTCAGTGGGAGTTAAAACTCTACTCAAATAGTAAATAGCCTGCTCATGTCCTGATGCATTATTCTAAGCTAAAAGATAACCAATGGACATATTTGCGGCTGAAATATACAATCTCAATGGTACTCCCTCTCTTAAGGGAACTAAAATAAGTGGGTTAGATAAATACTCTTTAATTTTATCAAAGGCATATTGATGTCTTTCTTCCCGTTTAAATTTAATTTTAGGTTTTAGTTTTAACAATTCTGAAAATTCTTTTGTTTTTTTAGCAAGGTTAGAGATAATCTCCTCAAATAATTGACTTGCCCTAAGAATCTTTGTAGCTCCTTCTTAGTTCGAGGAAGCTTGGCTTTAAGCACTACCCTTGCTTTCTTCTTGTCAATCTCAACTCCTCTTTAATGCACAAGAAATCCTAGAAAATTTCCAGCCTGTACACCAAAAGCACAATTAAAAGGGTTAAGCTTCAAATGATAAATTCTCATTCTTTCAATGCTCTTTCTCAAATGAGAAATATTATCATAGGCCTTTTTAGATTTTACCACTATATTATCAATATAAACCTCCATGTGATGGCCTATCATGTCATGGAAAATAGTATTCATAGCCCTTTAATATATAGGTCCATCATTTTTTAAACCAAAGGGCATGACCAGCCATTCAAATGTTCCTATTGCTCCTGGACACTTGAATGCAGTCTTAGACATATCTTCTTTTGTAATGAAATTTTGATTATACCCTAAGAAGCCATCCATGAATGACAAAAGTTCATTTCGAAAGGCAGCATCAATTAACATGTCAACTATAGGCATTACATAAACATCTTTAGGAGTGGCTAAAGATAAATCTCTAAAGCCTATGCAAACTATACGCTTACCATTCTTTTTTATTATAGGGACTATATTAGAAAAGCCACTCAGCATACTTGGTTGGCCTGATGAAGACAGCTCTGAGTAATTTTTTGATTTCATCTTTGACTTTTAATTCAACCTCCTTTGACATTCTCCTGGGAGGCTATTGAAAAGGATGGAATTCGGGCTTTATATGGAGGTTGTACTCAACTACCTCTCTATCTAGCCTAGGCATCTCTGTGTAGTCCCATGCAAAATAATCTTTAAATTCTTTTAATAGTGATATCAACTCTTTTTCATTAGGTGATTCTAAGCTTCTCCTCTGTGCCAAGATTAATTTCCTCCAAAGGATCTTGAACTTTATGCTGATTATCTTAGAGGCTCTGTGGTGCCTCCTTTAAATTCTCTATCTGTAATTCATCAGCATCTTCAAACTCTCCCTCACCTATGATTTTTATTTAGTTTGCTTCTAATTGTTCACTGACAATCTTATTTGCTAATTATTGTATGACAAACTTGTTTATAGCAATCGTAACTACTGCTAATTCCTCCTCTATGTGTATAATCATCAATTTCTTCAATGGTTGGCTTCTCCATCGACCAATAGGTGTAAGGCACGATGGCTTTCTCCATGTAAATGAAATTTGAGTGCTCCTGCACTTTAGCTTCCATGTCTTCTTTGGAGAAATGGATGTTTTTAGGATCTTTATTCACTCTCCTTACAGAAAATTTGAGAGGCCCCAAATTTACATCATAGAATCTAGCCTCCAGATTATCTGAATAGGTGCTAAAGGGCTTGTTGTCAGTCTAGACCACCTCTACATCATTATCTTTCCAAAATAACAAGAATTGGTGAAGATAAGATGGCACACACCAATTAGCATGAATCTAATCCCTCCCAAGTAGCACATTGTAGCTAGCACTTGACTCTACCACAAAGAAGGTAGTAAGCGGCCGCCTTTTACCAACAGTAATTTCCACTAGCAAAACCCCTACAACTCCAGTAATTTCCCCTATAAAGGCTGAAATAGTAATGTCAGTAAAAATCAAATCTTCTTCACTTTTACTAATGGAATTTAAAAGTCTGAGAGGTATGGCATTTATAGCTGAGCCGTTATCCACCAATATCCTAGAAAAAGGCTTGTTATTCAAGTGAGCCTTGATGTATAAAGGTTTTATATGTTTATTTATTTCTAGGGAAGGCTTTTTAAGAATAACTCTTTTAGGTTCATCTGGCCTAATAGGCTGAATCATGACTTCACTCAAGTGTTCTAATATTTCTTTTAATGAAGTTACCCCCCAAGTGTGATGGGGTTCACCTTTCTCAACCAGGGTTATCCTCCATCTCAAAGGTCTCGATTTCCATATCTTCATCTAATTCCATGCTTCCTTCAAAGTCTACTTCTTGGGAACCTATGCTCCCTACAGACTCTTCTTTGCTAGGATTTGGATCTTCCGTAGCTTGTCTTCTAAAATTAAACTTGTTATCAAATTCTACTTCCTACACCACTTGATCTTGCACCTGCTATTCTTTTTCCTTCCTTGCAGCAGCACATTGCCTCTTGAGTCTTTTTTTCTCTGTGTGCGAGTCAAGTGTTGCAAGAATTTTTTATGCTCCACCCATTGCCATCGTTTGGTTAGATCCACAGGTGGTGGAACAATAAATCTTGGTTGTTTTGTAATGAACTTTGGGGTAACCACATTCTCTCCTCCCTTAGGTCTGTACCTATAATTATTAGAAACATTCCAAAAGGGGTTAGGTTTAAAAACAGAAATTTGTTCTTTGAATTGGAAAATTTTCTTACCTTTTTCATGAATTCCAATTCTGAGTAGGTCTCCAATTATTTCCAGCTCTATTTTGTTACCTCCAATTATTGCTATGGAATTTCTAGTGTTGAGGTAGTTTTGTTTTGTGTGTCCATTTTCCTCTCCTAAGTTAATTTTTCCATCCGAAAGGAATTATTGATTTCATAGGAGTATTTGATAATGAGGGTCTGGAATATTTCACCTTGTAATTAAATTTTTCAGAGGATTGTCCAAAAGTGTCCCAGTTCTCTTCTCTTTCCTTGATCTTTTTCTTCAAGTCTAAAAAGGTTCTAAGATCAGCACCAATAGTATTGATCATGGCTATAGGGGGAAATGGATCCTCCTCAATTAGCATTGAATCATTCCTTTCTAGAAACTTTAGTGCCCCTTTATTGATTCTATCTTGTGCCACACTCTTAAATACCTAACGAGCATTAGTAGAATAACTGTAAGAATTGTGATACTTATAATATTCTCTTCCTTTTAGCTCCTTTGTTATGGGTATTTTATGATCAGGTGGCAATTTGATAAATTTCTCTTTAAGAAGAAAATCAAAGATTTTCTTTATTTTTGACACTTCAAATGTGTATTGCACTTAAAGGTTAGAACCCTGTGATTTCTTCCATGCTTCAAGAGTTTTCTTTTCTAAGAGTGGACAAATATAAGATCCAGTGTTTGTAAGTTCAGCAGTAGAAATCTCAGTATTAGACACCTCTTAAAAATAAGTACCTATTGAAGCCTTCTTCCTTTGGTTCTCTTCTTTGAGTAATTCCTCATATTCACTTACTTTAGCAACAAGTTCATATAAATCATGGAATTCTATGCCCTGGAACTTCTTTCTCAGCCCCTTTGTGCTATTTTTACATATTCACCTTTAGGTAACATGATCTTGCATATGTTTATCATTCTTTTGAACCTAGTAATGAATAAATCTGAACTCTCTCTGAGCTTCTGAGTTACCCTAGAAAGTTCATCGATGCAAATTTATGGCTTTGTTATAAAGAATTGGGTGTAAAACTATCACTCCATCTCCTGCCAAATGAGAATAGAATTTTTCGGCAATGTTGCATGCCAGGTGAATGCAATTTATGTCAAACTATTAAAAAATAATCTTAATTTAAAATTAGTAAAATTCTTATAGTTTGCTAAATGCCCGCACTGAATTGTAAAACAGGCGATATGCTCTAGTGTTGATTACCCGTTTTCCCCACAAAACAAGGAAAACTCAAGAACTTGATAGCCTCTAGGACAAGGATTATCCCTGTTTACCACATCCGGGTATGGCTTTTGGAATTTTTGGTTTCCAACTTGACGCAGACCCGGCCCATACAGCTCTTGTACGACGTCTTTTACAACATCTAGATTAACCCCCATTGGTGGTGCTTAAGGTTGTGGTATGTATGCCTGGAGAAAATTCATTTGGCCCTAGGATTTGGTATATAACTCTGGGGAAAATTGCCCCCCCCGTGCATCTTCCTTCTTGTTCATACACTCTTGGATATAAGGTTGGGTTAATCTATAATTTTTAGATGACTTATGGATTCCCAACCTCCTTTACCACAATTTGCTTGGATTTCATAGATGAAAGTTAATTTAAAAATGAAAGAGACTATTTAAGCAATTTAAAGGGAAATTGTATTGATTTCAAAGCTTAATACAAAAATTAAAGTAGACAGTGCTATTAGTAAACTAAAGAAAATGACAGTAAAATGATTAGCTAACGATTGTAGATTTGTGGATTGGTGTAGATGTGGTAGATCCTCCCTATCTTCAATCATTCCCTTGCCTTTTATACTGCTAGAATTTATTTTTCCAAATAATTGTTACAGCTTAAAAGTCTTCTATTTAGAGAAATAAATTCACGTAGTAAATTCTTGAAACTCCAAAGTGACGCCTTTTTCCCCAAGCCTCCTGTAAATGTGAACAGACCTATTCTAGAATTTTCTTTCTTACTCTCCAAGCCTTGTAACTTGGACCTCAATTATTCAATTTGGGCTTTTTTTAATTTTTAATCACATTAAAAATAGGGTTAATTACTATTTGCCCCCTATATTTTGGCCTAATACAATATTTCGGCCTAATACAATATTTCATTCCTGACATTTGAAAAAATATAAACTCATCCTTGACATTTGCAAATTCGTGTACTATTTCATCCCCGACAGAGGACTAATGAGTCTTAACTATTGCAAATGTCAGGGATGAAATAGTGTATTAGGCCAAAACACAGGGGGCCTATAGCAATTTACCCTTAAAAATAATGGGCTTACAATTTTTAGCCCAAAATTCAATTTGGGTACAAACACTCCAAAAATATATATAAATATATGATCAGTAAATATATTATAGTATATTATTGGTTTCTGTTACACTTCAAAAACATCAAAACAAAATAAAATTTTGATTTTAACTTTTAATTTAAACAAAAACTTACTTAATATTCTTGTTTTTTTTTTTGTAAAATTAATTTTTACTTGAAATAAAAGAGTATTCAAACTATCTATGCAATAATTTGAATTTAATTTTTAAAATTAATACTTAAAAATAAAATTTATTTTTTGAATGTATCAAATAATTAATATGAAGGGTTTATATTTTTAGTTTATCTTTTTTGTATATTTTTAGTTTATTTTCTGTATATAAAACAATATCTTACACTTTTATTTAGCTTCATCTGTGTTTGGGATGTATTTTTATTTTTGGTTTTTTTATATGATTCTGTTATTAATTTTGAATAAAAATAAAGATTAATTAATAATTAAATTGTAACTAATTTATAAAAATGATCACATATGTTTTTGTCAATTTAGAATACTTTTTGTGAATTTTACGTTTTTTATATAGTAGTTTCATTACAGTCGTCATTTAAAACAGAACATAACTTATATTTTCTGATAAATTTTTTGATAAATCTTTTACATCAAAAAATGTTTACCTTCGGTAATTTTGTTAATTTTTATATATTATAAATTTAATAATTGAATACAATACTTTCAAAAATAAATTTCATAATTGAATATTTTTTGTTTAATTTTGGTTTATTTTCCGTATATGCAAAATCTCGTACACTTTTATTCAACTTCATGAAGAGTACTTAACAATCTTATTATATATTTTTTAACTATTTATATATCAAATGATCTTTTTTTCTTAATAAAAATAGTGAATTATAATTGTAAGACATGTAATAGATGTCTTTTGTTTTTTCAAAATTGTATCTTATATTCATTTTCATTCAATTCCAAATATTTTATTAAAAAGAAAAATAGTCACTAAAAAAGCAGCTTAATGATTAGTTGTTTTAAAGATATTTTAAGAATAAGGTTTAAATTTTACCATTTTAATTTGTGAAACTAATTTTTATTTAATTTAAAAGAATAAAATATCTCTATTATGTAGTGTATTGACCCTTAAATTATTTTACCTTACTATTGAAAAAAAATAAAAGAATAGGTAAAAGTAGATTTAAGATCTAATGGTCTGTCAAGTTACAAGGCAACCCATGCATCCAAAGAGTTGTCATTTTTCATTTGTGAGATTCCTTTTCCTTTGGAAGGGAATGGCTATGTACAGTAACCAACACTACAAGAATCTGTCGATTTACCGATGAAATTCAGTAACGGAATTTTCCGTCGCAAAATAGCAACGGATTAGCGACGAAAAAAGCACCTCAGCGACAGAATGTAGTCAAATAATAAAATTGATTTATTTTAGTGACGGAAATAAAATTCCATCGCTAAATTAGCGACGGATTCAATTTCCATCGCTAATTTTGCGACGGATTTCTATTTCCGTCGAGAAATTAGCGACGGATTTATTTTCCGTCGCTAATTAGCTACAGATTTAATTTTCGTCGCTAATTTTTGATTTCAAAACTTTATTTTCATTTTATTCCAAATTTAATCATGCTAAAATATTAATTAATGTTTATTTAAAATATATATATATTATTTTTATAAAATATTATTTTAAAATTATGAAAATTGCATATGTTTTTTAAAGTTTAAATAATTATAATTTCATATTACAAAAATTAGCTAGTATAAAATTTCATATTGATCTTAACTATTTTGATGTGAATATTTGTGTTAGTTTATATATTGATTCAAAATTATGTAATATTGGTACTATAAGCAATTTAAATATATATGCTATATATATATATATATATGAAACATTACATATATGAAATGTTAATGTTACATGATATATCTCTCTAATAAATCTGAAGGATAAGTAATATA
>CATIWM010389025.1:0-24568 GCA_949671775.1 Mallotus repandus
CTCTAAGGTTATTCTAGAAGTTCCCAAAACTACACCAAGGATAATCACTTATCTTTATGTGCAAGATGAAGGACAAGGCTTAGAACTTGAAGAACAAAGTTTGGAGTTCATGATATAAGATCAAGTCACATGGATATGCTACGGAAAGGCCCAATTTGCATGCTAAGATGTAATAAAGGGCTTGTTTTGTTTTTGGGTTTATTTAGGCTTGTTGGGTTAGTCTAAGCCTTAATTAGTTTAGTTTTATTCAGTTTGACTTTTCAATGCTTAGTTGTCCTTAATTGTCATCTTTTTTTCATCTTTTTAAAGGAATCCTATTTAGTTAAGGAGTTTCCTTTATAGTTATCTTTAAGAATAAGTAAGAAATACCTTTTCCTTTAAGGATTAGGTTTTTTACATGCCTATATAAAAGCCACCAACATGTAAAATGAATTCAGATTATTATCAATATTATTGAGTTATTTAGCAAGGTTTGCTTTGCTTTCTTGTGTTTTTAGTAGAATACAAACTCTTGACTTATCAAAGGAGTGATCAACCTTTGTGGCGTCTTCAAGATTGGGGTTTTAAAGACTTAGTTTCTTTAGGGTTCTAATCTAATCAACCATAACTTGTATTCTAGTCTCCTAGGGCGCGCATAACAAATTGATTAAGGGTTCCTAGGGCAGGTCATCTAGTGGGTTCTTATCAATTTTTTATTCTCTCTAATCAAATATTCCCACTTTTAGTTATCCCCCGCCGTTCCCGTTTTACTAAACATGGATACCGCCAAGTGGGTCCTTCGGATACTCATACTCTAATTAGAGCATTAGATTAGATTTAGAGCATAAAATTTAAATTTAAACGTTGCTCCTATTTAAGAAAAGAGGGATTTTTTTTATAGAGCTACAAACCTGTATGCATCCTCTCCTAAAAGCATGCATAAATTCAATCTCCAAGCTCATGCTTAGGTTATAAAAACTAAATTTTTCATACACAATGACCATGTACAACTATCTTAATTAATAAACCATTCAATAGTTCGATAATTGAACCGGAAAGCAATCTTATACACCATTGTTCTCTAACTGCGATCGAGTTTCAATTTTGCATAAAACAAGACTACAAAAAGTTTTTAAAGACAAGCTAAGCGAAAATATAGGGAAACTGAGTTGAAAATTAATGAATGCTGAATAATTCCAAATATATTATAATTAGCGTTTTTAATTTATTTTATTTTATTTGAATTTATTTTTTTTACTGAAAATCAAAAATAAAATAAAAACTAAATGACAAGTAGAGATAACATGAAATAGAAGCCCTCCCCCACACTAACCACGTCATTGTCCCTAATGACCAAAAAGACATGTAAAAAGAGAAAAATGAAATAAAAGAATAAAAAGGAATATAAGAGAGAAAATACTACCCTGAATCATGGAGTCATCAAATAACGTGAAAGTAGCAGAATATAAAATAGCTAGAAACCAACATAAAAAAAAGTTAACTGCATAACATCCAAAAAATAATAATATTAAAGAAAATAATAGAAAATGTCCTAAACAAAAGAAGATAAAGTGCATAAAACAACTTCATTCGTTTAAAGGAGCAAAATCTACAGAAGGAGCAACGACTGCACCATCCATAGGATCGGTATCATCGTGGAACTCCTTAACGACAATAGCAGAAGTCAATTTGGGAAACATTAGGCGAGGAGGCAAAGAAACACCCTACTGGTGACATAAACTAGAAAGTTCATCAACCACCCAATGAAGTAACTCAATATGGTACTGAAGTGTGGCATCAATATGTGAAGGATAAGAATAGGATGGTCCTGCGGAATGAGAAGGTGGAGGAGGAGCTTGGGAAGCAGGTGGTGGGGATGGAGGATGCTCATTGGGCTGCTCATCATCACCTAACTCAGCAGGATTCTCAATTAAAATATATTGCCCATTACGAACCTTAGCCAAATAGAGTTTTCTCATCATAGTTAAACAAAATGGATTCATGTTGGAAACAGGAGTGAGATTAGTCAACTTATCAAAAACACCTAAAGACTTAGCTAGATGAGTAATGTAAGAACCTTCACAGAGTGCGCCCTTTTTCTTCTTAGACATACCATCCATGTAAAGAGCAAACCCATGTCCAAGATGAGGAATTAATCCCTTATCAAAACATCTTAAGTAAAACAAATCCCGAAGTGAAACAACTCTAGTGCTCTCCCTACGACCACAAATGGTAGAAACTATAAGGCGGTGCAAATAGCATAATTCAGGGCAAACAATTTGTGTGCTTTTACTTATCGTAGGATCATAATCTTTTTGAACCCCAGCATGTGTAATTTCTGTAGAACTTAGAAGGGTTTGCATTACCAAGATTAATTTCAGTATGGTGAATATCCTCACTGGTGATAAATTAAGCATCATAAAAACCACAATGCATAGCAAACTCATTGAGAGAATGGGAAATTTTTCTACCCCCTAATCGAAATGTAATATATCCATTTTGACCAAAATCAACTATCATGTGCTTTTCCACTGAAAAAGTGGATAAAAATTCAATAAAAAGCTCACGAAAAATGGGTTCCTCTATTTTTATAAAATTATCCCACTTTGATTTTTCAATCATTCTTAGCACAGTATCACTCAATCCTACAGTTGCTAAATCACCTAACATAATTTTGAAGGAAGGATAAAAGGGAAGGGAAATCAAAGAGTCATACCATTCTTTATGGATGTCGTTTGAAAAGTCAAGCAAAGGGTGAAGTGGAGTAGCTCGTCTTTGGTTTGCATGGCATGAGGAAGATGGGACCATCAGCGACAACATGGCATTGCGAGTAGACGGTGGAGAAGTGGTGAGACATATTTGTTTCTTGGATGGATTAGCATTCTTGCCACTTTATTTTGGTTTTCCCATGCTAAATGTATAAGAAAATGACAATGATTTTGTATGGGTAGGGTCAAGAAGAAAGAATTTAGAAAGAAAAATAGAGATTAAGTGGAGAAGAAAGTGCGAAGAAAGGGAAGAAAAATGGGTAAAGTGGGGTGGGTGTCGGCCAGGGTGTAGAAAAAGATGGTTTTGAAATATATTTTTTATGCTAAAAAGAAAGGACACGACATGTAAATAAGAACAAATAATTATGCAAATAAAAATAATGACAAGCAAAAATAATGGCATGATGTGTTTTTGTCTTTAGAGAGTTCCTAAATTTGAACTTGTAATGAGATACGACATGCAAGCCATGCCCAATGCCATGTGTGCGATGTGAAGAAAAAATTTGGAAAAAGAATTTAGTCACGACATGCATGCCATGATGAATGTCATGCATGATCATGACCAAGAAGAGTGCACATGCCACGACAAAAGAAAAACATGTGATATACCATGTCAATGCGCTGAAATAAATTTTTAAAAGGGAATTTAGACACGGTATGACAAGCCGTGTGGGAAGGTGATTCAAAAATCCAAAACTTTATTTGTCAGTGCCACAGCTTCGGGGAAACCATGAGACAACCCGTGGGACGTACTGCAAGAAAATGCAAAATTGAGTCCAATCGCGCACGACATGAGGATGCCGTGGTTGATTCCATGAAATAGGCTGCCAAATTTTTTAAAATGAATAACACATCCATATGGTATGGCAATGTTATGAACAAAGGCATGCCAAAAATCCAAAGACGTGACACGGGATGACAAAGTCTTGATACAAAGCGTGCCATAGGTTATGATAAATGCACGAATATGGACATGGCATTATCATGCCATGTCTATAAAAACAAGTTGATATTTGAAGAAGGTTGGTCATGCCACCTTTTTGTTCTTTCCTTATAAATTTTGGCATTTTCATAAGCATCCATCCTCAATTCTTCAAGCTCATTCAATTAGAGAAGTCTCTTAGCACCAGCTTTTGCTAAATCAAAATTAAGATATCTTATATCTCAAAATGCTTTATGTTCCAGCTCAACTGGAAGGTGACAGGACTTCCTGAAAACCAAGCGAAATCGGAGTTTTGAAGGTTGTGCTATACGCCCAAAGTGCATCATCCAAATGTGTAGACAAATCCTTGCATGAATCATTGACTATTTTCTCTAATATGGTCTTCAATTCTCTATTTGAAACCTCTACTTGACTGCTTATTTGAGGATGGTAAAGTGTAGCCACTTTATGCTTTACCCTATATTTTACAAGAAGTCTCTCGAACTGGCAGTTGTAAAAGTGAGAACCACCATCACTAATTATGGCTCTTGGGGTTCTCAAATGACTAAATATGTTCCGTCGAAGGAACTTAGTGACTACCTTAGCATCATTGGTTGGCGATGCAGTTGCTTCAACCTATTTAGATGCGTAATCAACTCCAACCAAGATGTATTTGCTTCAATAGAAGCTTGGAAATGAACCCATAAAATTGATTCCTCATATATCAAAGAGCTCAATTTCCATGATGTTTGTAAGTGGCATCTTATTGTGTCGACTTATGTTCCCTATCCTTTGATAATGATCACACTTAAGCACAAACTCCCTAGCATCCATGAAGAGTGAAGGCCAAGAGAAACCACTTTGGAGCACCTTGGTAGCTGTCTTTGTTGAACTTGTATATCCCCCACACTCAAGCGAATGACAATGCATGAGAACACCTAAAATTTCATTGTCTGTTATACATCTTCTTATTAACCATCTCCACATCTTTTATAAAGGTTTCATCCAAAAAATATTTCTTTACATCCCAAAAGAATTTCTTCTTTTGATGGTAATCTAAATCAAGGGAAAGAACTCCACATGCTAGGAAATTAACTAGATCAGCATACCATGGAACACTCCCTTGAATTTTCATGAGTTCCTCTCCTAGAAGATCATCAAAGATAGGGAGAGAGCTGGAATTTGGAAGTTGTTCAAGATAGGAAAGGTAATTTGCCACTAAGTTTTTTGCTCCTTTATGATCTCGGATCTCCAAATCAAATTCTTGTAAAAGAAGGATCCAATGAATGAGTCTTGGCTTAGCATCCTTTTTTGCTAGGAGGTATTTGAGGGCTGAATGATCAGTGTAGACAATCACCTTATTCCAACTAAATAAAAGTGAAATTTTTCCATTGTATGCACTACTGCTAAGAACTCTTTTTCAGTTGTTGCATAGTTGATTTGAGCTTCATCAAGGGCATGACTAATGTAGTAAATGGCATAAACTTGCTTGTCTTTTTGTTTCCCCAACACGGCCCCAACAGCGTAGTCACTTATGTCACACATGATCTTGAATGGGAGCCTCCAATTCGACGGTTGCAAAACAAGTGTTGTGATTAAAGCTTCTTTTAACCTTAAAGATGAAGGAAGAGTTTTGAGTTCTACCTTAGGTGCACTCTCTTCCTTCAATGTACTAACACAACAAACATGGTAGATTAAAGGATTATACCTTGTTGATTGCTTTTTGTATAGTTCAGGATTAACATTAAGAAAGTGATTGAACATTACCACTTCTTGATCTATGTCATCTTCTTTTACATCATGGACTAAGCAAGCTTTGAGTGGGTCTTGGATGAGTTGTTTATCAAAAACTCCTTGTACATAACTCTTAATTGCATCCATACAAAAGCATGATCCCATTGTGGTGGTTTTCTTTGCCATTTTGAAAATGTCAAATTCCACCTTATTGTCTCTAATCTTAAGCAAGATTTTCCCTCGTTTGACATCAATAATTGCACCAGTCGTGGCTAGGAATGGACATCCTAAGATTATTGGTATATGGCAGTCTTCCTCCATCTTTAAGATGATGACATGACCCGGCATATAATAATCTCCAACCTTGATAGGTACATCCTCAAGAATTCCATAGGGATAGATTATGGACCTATCCATAAGTTGTAGTGACACCGTCATTGGTTGTGGCTCACTTATATTGAGGTGCCTGCAAAAAGAGAAAGGCATTATACTTATACTTGCACTTAAATCACATAAATATTTACTAATAAATTCATTCCCAAGAGTACAAGGGATGGTGATACTCCCTGGATCTTTAAGCTTTTGTGGAAGCTTATTTTGGACGACAGCACTGCACTCCTCATTGATGGGAATGGTTTCATGATCTTCCCATTTCCTCTTATGAGAGATTATATTCTTAAGAAACTTGGTGTAGGAAGGCATTGTATTTATCATGTCCAAGAGTGGTATGTTGAGCTTGAGTTATTGGAATGACTTCATGAACTTCTCAAATTGCTTGTCCAACTTGGATTTTTGTTATCTTTGAGGAAAGGGACTGTAGATGATGTCCTTAAGGAACTTGGTGTAGGTGGGCATTGTATTTATCACATCCAAGAATGGTATGTTGAGCTTGAGTTTTTGGAATGACTTCATGAACTTCTCAAATTGCTTGTCTAACTTAGCTTTTTGTTGTCTTTAAGGAAAAGGTGGTGGCAGAGTGTGGCTCGGTGGTTCCTTCTTCTCCTCCTTTTTCTCTTTAACCTCTTCGTTCTTTTGCTCCTTCTCTGGAGTGTCTTTTATGACACTATCAACTTGCTTTTTGGTCTTAACTTTAGGCAATTATTTTCCCCTCCTAAGTGTTATTGCCTTTGCTTACTCCCTAAGATGTTCGAGTTGACTAGGAAACATACCACTTTGTCTTGAGCTAGAGGCTTTGAGATGCAATTTGGTTTTCTAACATCTTGTTATGAGTAAAAAGTTGGCTCATTTAAGAGGTTAGATTTTTTATGGCCTCCTTTTATTCCTCTTGATCCTTCAAGAATTTTTCCATCATGCTCTCTTGGTTAGGCTTGCTCTCTTGATGTTGATGGAAAGAACTCTTTTGTTGGAAACCCAGTAGAGGTGGCTTGAATCCTTGGTTGATGTTTTAGACTCCCTTTTGGTTAGACCATGAGAAGTTAAGGTGGTTACGCCATCCCAGATTCTATGTGTTGGAGTAGGGGTTTCCTTGATTCCTTTGGCAATTGTTGAGAGCATTAAGTTACTCAATTGAAGGGTCTTAAGAAGAGAAACTCCTTTAACACTCTAGAGTTGAGTGCCTTCCTCCACAATACTCACAAAAGTAGATGGACATTGGATTTTGTACTTTGGTTGAGGCTTCCAATTTCTTTGTGAGCATGTTGATCTTTACATTAAAAAGGTTCTAACTATCCACTTCATGCATCCCCGCAACTTTCTTTAGTGCACTTCTTTCTCTATGCCATTAGTAGTTGTTAGATGCCATAGTCTCAAGTAAGTTGAATGCATCACCGCGTGTCTTGCTCATGAATGAGCCTTGAACTGTAGCATCTATGGTGATCCTCATTGTCTCGGTGAGTCCTTGGTAGAACGTTTGAATAAGAAGCCATTATGGAACTCCATGATGTGGTCATTGACGTTGCAAGTCTATGAAATGTTCCCAAGTTTCATTTAAGGATTCTCCATGGTGTTGAGTGAAGCTTGTAATCTCTTGTCTGAACTTTACTATCTTTCCAGGTGGAAAATACTTGCTCAAAAGTGTTTTTGATAACACGTCCTAAGAAGTGATCGATTGTGGTGCAAGAGAGTGCAACCACAACTTGGCTTTACCCCTTAAAGAGAAAGGAAATAGCCTAAGTTTTATTGCATCTAGACTAACCCCATTCATTTCAAAAGTGTCACAAATCTCCAAAAACTGAGCTAGATGGGCGTTAGGATCTTCACTTGGGAGACCTCCAAATTGAAATTGTGACTATTGAATGATCGCTGATTTAATCTCAAAATTGTTGGCATCCACATTTGGTCTCACAATGCTACTCAAATTGTCTCCTGGATTAGGCATCATGTATTCTTGAAGGGCACAATTCCTAGCTTGCTGTGCCACTTGATTTTCATCCATAGTTTGCTTGTCTTTCTCGTGCTCTTCCTTTAAATTTTTCTTGCACGATTTCTCGATTTCAGGATTGATTTCTTCTAAATTCATTCCCTTAGATAGAGTGTTCATAAACTAACAAAAACCTGAAAAATCAATAAACAAAGCAAGTAAATAAAAAGAAAAATACTAGTCTAAGAAAAGCAAAAATTAAATTAATATCACTATTGTCAATCCCCGGCAACAACGCCAAAAACTTGTTGTGTTCAAAACCCGCAAGCGCACGGATCGTAAATTATAGTACAAAAGATATCATTCGCACAAGGATTGTATGTTGAATACCAATATTTTTACGTATAAACACAGCTAGTAAATCAAATAAAAATAGTTTAGCAAATATAATATAAAATAAAATCAATTTAAACTAAATTAAAATAAAATAATTGAAAGCTTAGAGCCTAGGTTTAGTTTCACTATTCCAATTCGATCATAAACACAAACTAATTGAAAAAAATTGATATCAGTTAAGGGTAATTGTTCTAAAATACCTAAAGACTCTCTCGAGTTCAATTAAGCATGCAAAGATTAAAATTTAAGCTACTCTCGTGGTTAAAAGGTTAATCTAAACTCATTAAGTTCTTTAAAAATTAATTTACCACCGTAAACACCTGTCTACAGTCAAGGTTCCCTGAAGAGCTCGCCTACTCCCATGGTTTATAGTTAACGACATGCCCATTGCAGTTGTTTACTAATAACTTTGAGATTGATGGTTACTAGTTTTTGAGAGCAACAACTTCAATGTTCACCCTTCTCTACTTGGCCTTATTAGGCAAGATGTAATCTTGTAATTTCCTCTTAATGAATTATCCTTTCAGCAAAAAAAAAAAAAAAAACTAATTGCACAATTTAATTTGATCTTCTTGCTACTACATTCACTCTTAACAAAATATAAAATATTGCGGATAACAATAGTTTCTTGCTATTTATTGCAGAAACAACAAGGTTTCATTGGCTTTAAAATCATATATTATGGAGGTATGGTAAAAATTGCTCATTAGAACAATCGTTTATAGGGGCTATTGGTGCTCTTTATGTTGTACCAATTCTATTAGTGCTCTTTGTCAGTGTTGTTAAAAGTGCAAAAAGCACTCGCCTTGGCGCAAAAGCCTAGCCCCATTAGGAATAGTGCTTCAACCTTTATAAAGCTAGGCGTGTTTAGTCAGGCGCGCGCCTTTTGCATTTAAGCGTGTGCTTTATTAAAAGCGCAAAGTAATAAAAGAGTACGCTTTATTAAAATTTCTGTCTTTTTATTATTTTGGAGGATACTTTTATCTTCTTACTTAATTTTAGGTTTGATTTTATTAGGTTATAGGGTTAAAAAAGGAATCTAAGATTAGAAATATTTTAGATATGATTTTATTTACAACCAGTAGACTTCTAATCTATTCAAATTTCTTTTCTTTTCAGATTTTTTTTTCTTTATTTAGTGGAGCCTAGGGTTTTGATGGTTGAGGGCCTTAAGGGTGATCTAGATGATACATACGAGGAAGATGTAAATGGTTTTCAATCTGACCATGAAAATGAAAGTAATGAATTTGAAAAATCTAATAATGAATTTTAAGCTACAACCGACTAGAGAAGACTAAAACTTTAGTTTTTGTCTTTTATTCAAGGAATTTCAATTGCTGTTTTTTTTTTTAATTTGAACACCTTTTGAATTGTTTTTTTTTTTTTTGTTAGTTTTAGAGTTTCATCTCATTATTTAGAACATAGCATTTTATTCAAGTATGTTTGTGTTAGTTGCAATGCCTATACTTCATCCTATTAATTTTATTATTTTCTTCTTTTAGAAATTATATACCTTTAGTCAGGCGAGCGCTTTTTTGCGCTTTGTGCTTTAGTCGATGAGAAGATTCATCGCCTCAAGTGCACCTAATGCTTTTAACTATCTTGCTCTTTATGTTGTACCAATTATACTCATCTACAACTTTGTTTATTTAATACCATTTTTCTTCTTTTGTATGGATAGGGCCTTCCCAAACTGTGGTGCTAAAATATAGAGTAGTTTTGAAAATTATAGCTTACCAATTTTGTATAAGAGCTGATGAGGAAGGTGTCTTTTGATGTGGTCTAAAGGGATCCACGCCACGTTCTTCATGATATAAAGATTGTCCAATTTTTATAACACTAAATTTATAGACAATGCTTAGAAATATTCAATGAATGTTGAATTAATTATAAGAAAATGATTAGATGAACCTCTGTTATCATTTGTTGACAAATTTATCAATTCTCATGTTAGTTTCTTGACTGAGAATATGCATCTTTATTGAGTATTGCAGTATATCCAGATTTTTTCTCATTTGCATTCTTTTTTTCATAGATATCTCTAGCATTTTAGTTCTTGTTTAATCGAACTATATATATATATATTTTTGGTAATTTCCCTTTGCTTAACTTTTTAGTTTAGGGATCTCGTCTCATGGTTCATGTGTTATTGTGGAACTGATTTTTGGTTGCTTCAATTTGTTTTTCTCTCAGGATGGACATCCACCCCTTGGATGGTCTGATACCTTTGCATAACTCGTCTTACCTGTGTTGTACGTTAATTTGTTGTCTCACGATACATCTCTAATCCAAATTATGCAATCATCACAGGTTAGTACCTTCCTACTGTACGTAAAATTGCCTAGAATATGATTTTTCACCTTTTTAGTGATTGAGAACAGTATTTTTCTGAATTTGTTTTATTTAATTAGTTTATATTGTGTTGTTGTTAATATTGTCTTTTTTCTTTTTCTTTTTTTCAGGTGTAGAGTGTACATATCAAAGAGATGTCGGGCTTTTTTTTTTCATTTAGAAAAATTAAATTTATAGCTATTTATTGATAATGTAATGGATTTTTTATTCCACTAATTGATTTTGTACAATAAATTATTGGATTAGTATAAATGATACTCTTTTTTATTGCTCTTATTCATTTTAAATTTTATTAAAATAATTAATTACAGTTATAATTTTTTAATATATAAGTATATTAATTTATTTGTTATAAAATTTAATAATGTCATTGCAAATATGATTGTTGATTGAAACTTTTTGTGAGGACAAGTTTGATTATAATAATATTTTAATATAAAAAAATAACAAAAAATATGATTATTAATAATGTTATTAGTGATGAACTCATGGTTGAAGACAATATATTTTTAAAATTATTTATTACTTTTTTTTTTTAATTTGTAATGACAATTTCCAATTTGCTATGATAAATAGTCATAGCAAATCTTACTTGCAACATATAAATTCTTGTAGCTAATAGTATTTGTTATAACAAAATAGTCATACCAAATACTTTTATAAAATTAATTATATCAAAAATAATATTTGCAATGCATAAAATGTCATTGTTATTACTATTTGCTATAAAAAATTTATTGTAGCTACTACTATTTTGCGATGGACAAATAGTGATAGCTAATAAGTTTGTTGTTTATTTTCATCATTTTTAAACTTATTAGCAACAATATAATATTTTATTTGTAATGAAAACATACCCATCGCAAATAGCATATTTGCAATGACTTCGATGCCAAAAATATTTTTGCGAGGGAGGCATTTGCAATGACAAGTGATGACTCAAATGTTATCACAAATATAATTAGCGACAAAATACATTAATTAGCAACAAAAATTAATGCTCGCAAATGACCGTGTTTTTCATAGGCATTCTGTTATATTTGCTTTGCTAGGAAGCTGTGAACATTTTGTTATATTTGCTTTGCCAGTAAGATGTGAACAATTTATTTTTATCTTCCAAAATTATTATGACCCGTATTTTTATTTACTAAATTAAAAGGAGATTATTAAGTTTTAAATATTATTTTAATTATTTATTATTGAATATAAATTATGGGTTTAAATGTTGTTATTATTTTATTTTATAAAAATATTAGTAGTTGAATATTTTAATAAATTGTATTAAATTATGTTAGAATATATATGTATATATATAGTAGATATATAGTTGCAGTGGGAGTTTAATTATTATTATTATTTTTATTAAAAAATGAAATGTCAAAAAACGTGACAGTAGCTATTCTTCTTCTTCTTATTCTTTTTTTTCTTCTCTTTAATTTTTTCTTTCCCTCACCCGAACCACATTCTGCCAACCACCAACCACCGCCACCTTCACTAGGTCCGGTCACCACGTCGCCATCATCAACCTCCCCTCCTCAGGCCGACCACCTTCCTCCTCTCTATCTCTCTCTCTTTCTTTCTCGGTTTTTTTCTTCTTGAAGGAGACAATTCGGCTCGCTAGCGACAATTCCGGCCACCCATTGGCTTGTCGCCAATCTCTTTTCAATCCTTTCCTCTTGGGCATTGTTTCCCTCAAATCAATTTGATTGCGTAACTCCAGCAAACTACCAAATTTTGGATAATTAAATTTTGGGTATTTTTAGCTAATTTGTTTATTTGAGCTTGAATTTGATTTTATTAGCTAAAGTTACTTTGGGATTATCTATTGTAGAGATTATGAGCTATCTAAATATGATTTTTTTTTTCTGAATATTTTGAATTTTTCGAGCATCGGGTACTGTTCATATTACTATTATGGGCTAGGGTAATTTTTGTATTTTTATTAAATTCTATAAATTATGTAGATTAAACTTTGTGAAGGAAGTTCTATGAAATTCTTTATAGAATTTTAAATATGAATTTTTATAGGTTATGTATAAATATGTATTTTTGGAAAATTGTTGGAAATTAATAAATTATTTTAGTTTAATTAAAATTATTGTTAATTATTCTATTTTAGACTATTTTTTATTATTAAAGGTGTGAAAAATAATTTTTATAGTTACTTCCATTTAATTGTTAGTTAGTGATAATTTTGGAAAAATATATAAAAAATAAACTTATTTATTATTTTTTTAGTTTAAATAAGCATTTTATTATTTTATGATATTAATAAGTGATTTTAATAATTATTTACAATTTATGCTAATTTAATTGTATAATGGGAACTTTACGCTATTAATGGATTTTATTAGTAAATATTATTTGAATTCTTTATTTGAAACCTCTACTTGACTGCTTGTTTGAGGATGGTACAATGTAGCCACTTTATGCTTTACCCCATATTTTGCAAGAAGTCTCTCGAACTGGCGGTTGTAAAAGTGAGAACCACCATCACTAATTATGGCTCTTGGGGTTCTGAAATGAGTAAATATGTTCCATCGAAGGAACTTAGTAACTACCTTAGTATCATTGGTTGGCGATGCAGTTGCTTCAACCTATTTAGTTGCGTAATCAACTCCAACCAAGATATATATCAAAGAGCTCAATTTCCATGATGTTTGTAAGTGGCATCTTATTGCGTCGACTTATGTTCCATATCCTTTGACAATGATCACACTTAAGCACAAAATCCCTAGCATCCTTGAAGAGTGAAGGCCAAAAGAAACCACTTTGGAGCACCTTGGTAGCTGTCTTTGTTGAACTTGTATGTCCCCCACACTCAAGCGAATGATAATACATGAGAACACCTAAAATTTCATTATCTGGGATACATCTTCTTATAAACCATCCCCACATCTTTTATAAAGGTTTCATCCAAAAAATATTTCTTCACATCCCAAAAGAATTTTTTCTTTTGATGGTAATCTAAGTCAAGGGAAAGAACTCCGCATGCTAGGAAATTGACTAGATCAGCATACCATGGAACACTCCCGTGAATTTTCATGAGTTGCTCTCCTAGAAGATCATCAAAGATAGGGAGAGAGCTAGAATTTGGAAGTTTTTCAAGATAGGAAAGGTAATTTGCCACTAAGTTTTTTGCTCCTTTACGATCTCGGATCTCCAAATCAAATTCTTGTAAAAGAAGGATCCAATGAATGAGTCTTGGCCTAGCATCCTTTTTTGCTAGGAGGTATTTGAGGGCTGAATGATCAGTGTAGACAATAACCTTATTCCAACTAAATAAAAGCAAAATTTGTCCATTGTATGCACTATTGCTAAGAGCTCTTTTTCAGTTGTTGCACAGTTGATTTAAGCTTCATCAAGGGTATGACCAATGTAATAAATGGCACAAACATGCTTGTCTTTTTGTTTCCCCAACACGGCCCCAACAGCGTAGTCACTTGTGTCACACATGATCTTGAATGGAAGCCTCCAATCCGACGGTTGCAAAATAAGTGTTGTGATTAAAGCTTCTTTTAACTTCAAAGATGAAGGAAGAGTTTTGAGTTTTACCTTAGGTGCACTCTCTTTCTTCAATGTACTAACGCAACAAACATTGTAGAGGCTCATACCTTGTTGATTGCTTTTTGTATAGTGCAGGATTAGCATTAAGAAAGTGATTGCACATTACCACTTCTTGATCTATGTCATCTTCTTTTACATCATGGACTAAGCAAGCTTTGAGTGGGTCTTGGATGAGTTGTTTATCAAAAACTCCTTGTACATAACTCTTAATTGCATCCACACAAAAGCATGATCCCATTGTGGCAGTTTTCTTTGCCATTTTAAAAATGTCAAATGCCACCTTATTGTCTCCAATCTTAAGCAAGATTTTCCCTCGTTTGACATCAATAATTGCACCAGTCGTGGCTAGGAATGGACATCCTAAGATTATTGGTATATGGCAGTCTTCCTCCATCTTTAAGATGATGAAATGACCGGGCACATAATAATCTCCAACCTTGATGGGTACTTCCTCAAGAATTCCATAGGGATAGACTATGGACCTATCCACAAGTTGTAGTGACACTGTCGTTGGTTGTGGCTCACTTATATTGAGGTTCCTACGAAAAGAGAGAGGCATTATACTCACACTTGCACTTAAATTATATAAAGATTTACTAATAAGTTCATTCACAAGAGTACAAGGGATGGTGATACTCCCTAGATCTTTAAGCTTTTGTGGAAGCTTATTTTGGATGACAGCACTGCACTCCTCATTGATGGGAAAGGTTTCATGATCTTCCCATTTCCTCTTACGAGAGATTATATTCTCAAGAAACTTGGTGTAGGAACGCATTGTATTTATCACGTCCAAGAGTGGTATGTTGAGCTTGAGTTGTTGGAATGACTTCATGAACTTCTCAAATTGCTTGTCCAACTTGGATTTTTGTTGTCTTTGAGAAAGGGTAGTGGTAGATGATGTCCTTAAGGAACTTAGTGTAGGCGGGCATTGTATTTATCACATCCAAGAGTGGTATGTTAAGCTTGAGTTGTTGGAATGACTTCATGAACTTCTCAAATTGCTTATCTAACTTAGATTTTTGTTGTCTTTAAGGAAAAGGTGGTGGTAGAGTGTGGCTCAATGCCTGCCTACACCAAGTTCCTTAAGGACATAATCTACCACTACCCTTTCCTTGAAGACAACAAAAATCCAAGTTGGATAAGCAATTTGAGAAGTTTATAAAGTCATTCCAACAACTCAAGCTTAACATACCACTCTTGGACGTGATAAATACAATGCCTGCCTACACTAAGTTTCTTAAGGATATAATCTCTCATAAGAGGAAGTGGGAAGATCATGAAACCATTCCCATCAATGAGGAGTGCAATGTTGTCATCCAAAATAAGCTTCCATAAAAGCTTAAAGATCCAGGGAGTATCACCATCCTTTGCACTCTTGGGAATGAATTTATTAGTAAATCTTTATGTGATTTAGGCGCAAGTGTGAGTATAATGCCTCTCTCTTTTTGCAGGCACCTCAATATAGGTGAGCCACAACCAACGACGGTGTCACTATAACTTGTGGATAGGTCCATAATCTATCCTTATGGAATTCTTGAGGATGTACCCATCAAGGTTGGAGATTATTATGTGCTGGGTGATTTCATCATCTTAAACATGGAGGAAGATTGCCATATACCAATAATTTTAAATATGTATTTTTGGAAAATTGTTGGAAATTAATAAATTATTTTATTTTAATTAAAATTATTGTTAATTATTCTGTTTTAGACTATTTTTTATTATTAAAGGTGTGAAAAATAATTTTTATAGTTATTTCCATTTAATTGTTAATTAGTGATAATTTTGGAAAAATATATAAAAAATAAACTTATTTATTATTTTTGTAGTTTAAATAAGCATTTTATTATTTTTATGATATTAATAAGTGATTTTAATAATTATTTACAATTTATGCTAATTTAATTGTATAATGGGAACTTTACGCTATTAATGGATTTTATTAGTAAATATTATTTGTGAACTGGAATTTTTATTATTTATTTGAAAAATAAATTTCTTTAATATTTTTATGATACATTAATGATTTAAGAAAGTTATATTATTTTTATGTATATTGTTGTGTGTTGGTTCTCGATTGGGCAATAAATGTAGTTCGGGGGCCCAACCCGAGATGTGAAATTGTGGATATTTTGAAGTGTATTTTTGTGCAGAATTGGCTCTACTTTTAATAGAGAGATGTCCGTTTTACAAAGAAAACTCTGCCGAAATTTTGGTAGATTTCTCATAAAATGTGTCATCGGGGTTGTATTAAGTTTTGAGTTTAGTAGAGTTGTGTCTTAGATCGAGTTTTCCTTAGAAATCTAGAATGTATAAGGTTAGGATTTTAATCCTAATTATTATTTTTCCTATAATTGCATCGAGAGCTAGGCCTCCAGAATAGGGCCAGTCAAATCAGAATAGAGGAGCACATTTCACCTATGAGTTATTATTATATGTATGCATGTCATATAGAACTGTTTACCTAGCATCCACATATTTTGTTGTTAATGTAAAATAAATATGTTGCATTAGACCTTTATTTGTTATTTATCTATTTGGTAATTATTATATATATATATATATATATTGTGAATATAGTGTTATTGACTTGGATGCTGTTTTTATTGTTGATATGAATTGTTATTGTGATGTGATGTTTGGAGGACAGCAGTAGAACGTGTTATCTAGTGGGTTACATTAGGACTATTGCACAATAGTATGCTAGATGCTAGGATTTGATATATTGATTGATGTAAGATATGATAAAAAAATTGATTAACTATTGAGATTTGTTGATAGAGAGTGGTGTGGCTACAGAAGCTCGACTGACTAGGGGTCTCAGGACCCGTCATGCCGACAGCAAAATTGCGTTAGCTCGATTGAGCTTAGAGTCTCGGGGCTAATCCACTGTCAATTTAGAAAAGAGAAAAATTATTGGATTTAAGTGGCCCTGATGGGCAGTGAGGTTCAGTGTTGAGGTTCCTAACATTCTTAGGGTTCTGCTCCGATCCTCCATTTGTTTTTATCAGTTTATTAACACAAAATTGTTTTAAGCATTTACGTGAAATGCATGTATAAAATAAATAGATAAATATTAGGGAAAAGGTGCATTTATACTCCTAATGTTTACCTTATTGAGCGGATAGGCCCTTAATATATTTTTTGGACAAAAAAATACAGAATTAAGTGTTTTAGAAAATTTAAGCCCCTAATTTTAACAGTTGTTTATATGTCTATTAGTCCATCTGATGTGGTAAAAAAAAAAAGAAAACTAGTTGTTGATCGTATCATAAACTCAAACAAAGAAAGAAAAAACAGACCATGGCAAAAAAAATCATCTCCTTAATATGCGCCATTGCTAGCCCATCCCATACCACAAAACATCATCGTTTTACGGTACTACAACCCACCGCCAAATCCTGCCTACCTTTCCCTTCGCCACTGTCTCCTCTACATAATCCCCATTCTCCTCCTCTACGCCACCGTCTACTTCCTGTTCTGATTTAGGATTTGGCAAGCAGTGTTATTCCATTCTGATTGTTGAGCTTGTATGTTTAAATAGGTCAGCTGTACATATATGATATACCTCCTTTTACTATAACTTGGAGCTTCAATAATTACCTGTGTAATGGTATTGTAATGGCCACTTCCATCCAAAGACACAACAACATCTACATGCACACAATGAGTGCTAGCCTTTATGAGTTCTTGATCACTTTCTCTCAACCATTCTAGATATTCTGGACTTGTATTGGTGGTAGTACCATTTTGAGACGGTTTAAAGGGCATGCTGTGAAGTTGGGTCTACAGAGCTAATATATGGCCAATTAGCTACGTGACTTATGTCAGGCTTCCTTTCATGGAGTTTTCAAAATGTCTCTATGCCTTCAAAACCTTCGAGGCATGTATCTTAGTCACTGAATGCAGCACTGAGCCAAGCTATTAGATTGCCTTGATCGCGAAAAAAAAATTGAAGTGATTTTGCCATTTCTTGAGAAAATTCCCTTTGAGTCAATCGTAATTTGAACATAAACACACATGCTTTTTAGGTTATTACTACTGGTGTAATGACATCAATAGTTGATAAAGCAGGCCGTAGGCTTATACTCATTGTGAGTTAAAAACAATCTTAGTTAAGTAAATTTTTTTATTTAGAGAAGCAGAAAAGATGAAGTTTTCTTTTGTTTTACAACAGATTCCTTCTGTTGCAGAGTAAAGAAAAAGCTCTGTTGATTTTTGCTTTTTTTTTTAATCTCTGTGATAATTCACTTGTCTTCAGATGTGAAGATCACTAAATTCATGAGTATTGTTGAGGCCACAACTGTTCATTTTTTGTCTTTAAGGTGTAGATGACTTGATTGGGAAATGTCAACTAGGCAAAGCTACAATCGAAAAGTTAGTCAAGGTCTTTAAATGGGTGCATAGAGCTGCTCCTTCTCTTTACAGCATTAATAGGTCTAATAGTATGAGTTTCTGGTCTCTCAGATTCTACATCTTCATCTGCATTTTCTATTTTGTTTCCTACTAAGCACTAAGGACTGGTATTGAAATATGATTCGAAGAATCAAGAAATTGAATAAAGAAAGAGGATATTATGTTTTTGTAATGATAATTACTGAAAGGAGCCCATCGATCAAGAGTTCTTGCCTGCTTGCAGATAATAGTTGAAGAATCATTAGGATTATCAATGGGCCAAGACACGAACAACAAATGCATATTTCTTAATTTTCTCAAGTTGTGCCTGGATTGTCTTATTCTCTTCATCAGTCTACTAGGCCATTGAGTTTATGTTACGGCAGAGATAAGGGGCATAAGATCACTGCGGTCAAAGAATTTGGAGGGAAACTAGGTGGCGTTACCTTGAGCTTTTGGCATTACCAGCGGTGGCAGCAATGGTGATTCTTCCATGAATGAGTTCAATAAGCATATGAACAATGGGTTGTCATTGTTTTTGCTAGTGAATTTCCAGTGTGCTGTCATCATTTTTGCTCATTTCGACGTCGTTCTAGAAGACTTGGACGTCTTGCTCTATTAACAAATCATACAGTTTGTTGACGATGCCGGAGCACGTTTCCTTGACTTGAAAACTCAAGAACACATCCCAATTAAGCCTTGTTCTAGCAATAAGTGTCAGACGTTTGGCATCTCTCTTATGCAGTAAGTATCAAACATGGCCATGTTGTTTTTTTTTGCCTCCTTATCAAACAAGAGCTCTTTTTTTTATAAAACATGGCCACGTCAGATGGACTAATAGACATATAAATGGCTGTTGAAATTAGGGGCTTAAATTTTCTAAAAAACTTAATTCTGTATTTTTTTGGTCCAAAAAATACATTAAGGGTCTATCCGTTCCATAGGATAAATAATAAGGGCATCAATGCACCTTTTCCCTAAATATTATTATAAATGCTTGAGTGACTGTAACTTTAGGTTACATGTATATATATAATAATAATTCACTCAGTGAGGTCTGACCCCCCTCAATTATTTTTCAAGATCCTTCTCGTCAGACCTCTCATAGTAGTTCTCTTCACCAGACTCTTTCTTCACCAGACTCTTTCTTCACCGACTGACTTATGTAAATTTTTAACTTGATCCTTCTTGTATTTATAGACACTATAGTAGTATTACGTACTTATTGTAGTTTGTGATGATGTTATTGTCCAAGGATGTGTACTTGAATATTTTGGTAAAAATCTTTTATTATGATATGAGATTGGAGAATTTCTTTATGTTATTAAAATTTTTAATTCTAAGGCATATTTATGTTATGTTAAATGTGAAGTTTTATGTTTAAGGCTTGCTACGAGTTCTGGATTCGTGTGAATTCTCATTCCCTAGCGTCGGTCATGACTCCTGGGTTTAGGTCATGACAAAGTTGGTATCAGAGCCTAGGTTTAGTGTTGTTGACCTAGGTTGATAGAGTTTGAGTTTTCTTTGAAATTACTACATCAATTAGGTTCAATTACATCTTTGAAAAGTCTTCCTTCCTTTTAGAATTAAGCATAACTGTTATGATATACGTTATTGTTTGAATTGTATGTATTATTTCTGTTCTTTCCAGAATGTAGAGGGTGCAAGTCGCTCCACCGGTCAATGAGGACGAGGATAGAGAGTTTTACCATGATGAGATTCTACCCCCGGTGCCGCTAGCTAGGCGTAGGGGTAAGGGTAGAGGTGGACCTAGAGGAGCGGGAGGTCGCAGTAGACAGAGAGAGCTACAGGATGATGAACCTATAGGCCAGGAATTTAAGGAAGCTACCTATGCACCAGGAGTTCAACAGGGTACAACAGCTATACCCCAGGCCGTACCACCTATGCAACCTCTAATTCAACAGAGAGCTAAGATTATGTTATACCTAGAAGTAGCAATATTTTATGCTAGCGTAGGAGGATTTATGAGTGCCCAGCATACAACATTTCAATTGGGCACTAGTAGTCAGTCGAGAGGACATTTTCAGCAAAGTCATAGACCTCCACATAGGGTTTGCATGAGAGGTAGACATGGCCCCAATGGAGCCCGTAAACCTGTCAGATTTGGTTCAGGTGCTACTAGTAGTAGTAGTGGACAGAGTTCAGGATATGGTAGCACAAGATCTACAGCCAGTGCTTGTTAGATATGTGGGAGAGTCCATCAGGGCTTGTGTTATATGTCTCCAGGAGCATGCTTTCGATACGGACAGACTGGGCATTTTTTTTATCATGCCTTTATTCAGGTTTTTAGCAACAGTTCCCACAGTCTTCTTCTGCTAGAATAGCTCCAATTTAGTATTAGCCATCGCCGTTTCAGTATCTAAGTACCTCTCAGTTTGTAGCCCAGCAGGGGTGAGGTAGAGGCAGTGCTAGAGGATTTGGGCAGGCTTCTACTAGTCAGCAGGGAGGTAGAGGACATGCCAAAGTCTTCACTCTTACACAGTAGGATGCTCAGGCATCCAATGTTGTCGTAGTAAGTACACGACGCTACCCATTTCTTTATATCCCCTATTTTTACTTTAAAATCGTGTTGGCAAGCTATGAGAATGGCAATTCCTTTATCAGTTGCCACACCTTTAAGTGATTCGTTGGACACCAATGTTGTTCTTCTTGGGTGTTCTGTGTTGGTGGAAGGCAGAGAGTTGCCAGTAGACTTACTGTTGTTGGATGTGATAGACTTTGATGTAATCCTGGGAATGGATTGGTTGTCTCAGCATTATGCCACGGTGGATTGTCATAGTAAAGAGGAATTTAAGTTTGTGGGTGATTAGAGCTCTGCACTTTAGAATCTTATCTCCGCCATTACGGCAAGAAAGATGTTGAGAAAAGGGTGTCAAGGATACTTGGCATTGGTCAGGGATATAGCTGCAGAACAAAAATCCATCTCAGATGCTCTTGTAGCTTGTGAGTTTCCTGATGTCTTTCCTAATGAATTGTTGGGTTTACCACCTTACAGAGAGATAGAATTTTGCATTGATGTGGTTCTAGGCACAACTCCTATCTCTATGCCGCCTTATAGGATGGCTACTGCTGAATTAAAGGAGTTAAATGACTAATTGCAAGAATTGCTAGATAAGGGTTTCATTAGACCCATAACTTCTCTTTGGGATGCACCAGCCTTGTTTGTAAAAAAGAAGGATAGTACACTCAGACTGTGCATTAACTATAGAGAATTGAACAAGGTGACTATCAAGAATAAATATCCTCTTCCGAGGATAGATGACATGTTCGATCAGCTTCAAGGAGCACAGTCCTTTTCTAAGATCGACTTGAGGTCGGGCTATCATTAGTTACAGATCAGAGAAGCTGACATTCCTAAAACGGCATTTTGTACTAGATATGGCCATTATGAGTTTATGGTGATGTCCTTCGGATTAACCAATGCACCAACAA
The DNA here is from genome assembly GCA_949671775.1 of Mallotus repandus. NCBI lineage: Eukaryota > Viridiplantae > Streptophyta > Magnoliopsida > Malpighiales > Euphorbiaceae > Mallotus > Mallotus repandus. Next base: position 21,887 of record CATIWM010389025.1, read on the forward strand.
CTTTTATGGATCTGACGAATAGGGTGTTCAGACCATTCTTGGATTAGTTTGTGATTGTTTTCATTAATGATATATTGGTATATTCGAAAAGTATGGAAGAGCATGTATATCACTTGAGAGCAGTGTTGCAGACATTAAGAGAGCAACAACTTTATACTGAGTTCTCAAAATGTGATTTTTAGTTGGAAAGTGTAGCATTCCTTGGGCATGTAGTGTCTAAGGATGGTATTCAAGTTGATCCACAAAAGATTGAAACAGTGTTTGAGTGGCTTAGACCTACAACAGTCACAGAGATTCAAAGTTTCTTAGATTTGGTAGGGTATTATAGGAGGTTTGTCTAGGATAAACTGGTGTTAGTGATTGAGGATTTGTTTGGATTTTGTGTTAGATCCCCAAATTAATGCTAATTAAATTTTCTTAACTAGTTGTTGGTGTGATTTTAATTTTGTTCATTACTGTTCCTTTTTAGTTTATTACAGATAACAGGAGTGGAAGATGGGGGTGTTTAATTTTTAGATGAAGGCCTTTACTTTGTAAATTATGTGAAAGGTTAAAACTTTAATGCAAAAAAATGGATTGAAATTGAGGTAGCAACCATTTTAGCCACAATGGTAAAACCTTTAACTTTTGGGCCGATGTTGCTCTCTTTATTCTTGATATCGGTATCTGCAAATGACAGTGGCTTTTTGCGATGTAATTGTGATGATGAGGGAAGTTTATGGAGCATAAAGAGCATTTTAGATTGTCAAAAAGTGAGTGACTTCTTGATTGTTATGGCCTATTTGTCGATCCCTATTCAGCTGCTATACTTTGTTAGCTGCTCAAATGAAGACATTTGGTATTGTTTGATAGGACCATAAGAAAGGGAAGGAAACACTGCTTGATGTTTTTTACCCTCCTTTTGCTTTCTTTTAATTTAATTGTGTTGTTTCCGTGACGCTACCATTTCCTATTCCAAAATTTGAAATTAAAAGGCCAAAAACATTGATGATATAACTAACATTAAACCTAACTTTGTGCTACTTAATATTTATATTTTAAATAGGTCAAAACTGGAAGTTCACACAACTTTCAATTAATTTGATCAAATATAAACCACTGGATTTGATTACTTTTGTTTTTATTTCAACAAAATAGAGTTATAATTTATAAAAAAAAAACTATCGAGAAACAATTAAATAGAAATAAAGCGAGTATAAATAATAGAAGATCTTATGCGTTTTAGCCTTTCTTTTTTTTTATTGATTTTTTTAGAAGCCATTGATGACTTTTTCAATATATATGTTAATTTTATAAATGTTTTGTTTTGTTTTATTATTTTTATTATAAATATATACAAAGTATTATAAATATAACAAAAACACATATAAAATTATTGTATCACAAACATAAAATAAACAAAGAGTATTCTAAATTATTGTATTAGAAATGTAAAATAAACAAAAAGTATTCTAAAATAAATATGAATTCGTACAATTATTACAAATGAAAATATCAGTCATAATATTTTAATTAATTAATTTTAAAAATAAATCAGAAACCAAACATAAACCAAAACGATACAAAAAAAATGAATCGGAAACCAAAAATAAATCAAAAGGATACAAAAAATGAATCAAAGACAAAAAATAAACAAAAAACAGATTCAAACAAAATCAAAATAATAACTCTCCTTCAACAATGTAAAATAAACGAAAAGTATCCTAAAATAAATATGAATTCATACAATTTTTACAAATGAAAATATCAGTCATAATATTTTAATTATTTAATTTTAAAAATGAATCGGAAACTAACATAAACCAAGAGGATACAAAAAATGAATCGGAAACCAAAAATAAACCAAAAAAATACAAAAAATGAATTAGAGACCAATAATAAACCAAAAATAGATTCAAACAAAATCAAAATAATAACTCTCCTTCAACTATGGAATATTTGGACATAAAATAAAGATTGCACAAATACAATAAACACACAAAAAAGAAACTCTATGATACAACTACATTGCCATTAATAAAATATAAAAGTATTAGAAATGAAAAAAAAAAATCAAAACAATACCATATTATAAATGCAACATAAACGGCAACATCCTTTTACGACTCAACAACACCAAAAACTTAATAAACATATTCATTTCTTTAAAAATTTTCTATTACAATAATTACAACTCACTTAACTCCAAAAAAAATGTTTAGCTTTAAGTTATGGTATATTTTTTGTATAATTTTTGTTTATATTAAATTTCCTATACAATAACAAAAGGAGACTTTAAGATATAGACAAGTCTGTGCTTCATTTTCTGTGGAGGAGGACTGACAAAATCATATTCAACATCTTGCGAATACAAAATTAAATCAGAAAACAAAAAGCAATAAAAAAAAACCCAATAAAAATTAGTTTAATGATACTGCTAGATTTTTAACTATTTTATTTGTAGGATTATATAATTTTGTATTTATTTTGGTTTATTGAAATTAAAAAATTAACATTTAAAAATAATGGTAAATTTATTAAAAAGAAAGAGAAATAAAAAAAGAGGGAACAAAAAAATAAAAATAAAAAAGAGATTGTTATTTCAGCATAAAACGTCAAAGTTTTAGGAAATAAAATCCCAAAAAATAATATTGGCTAATGCTCTACTGATATAAAAAGATGAAAAAATAAGAAAATAATGAG
>CATIWM010389086.1:0-10319 GCA_949671775.1 Mallotus repandus
AAATTCAAATCTTAGGCTTTTTCTTTATATTAATTTAATTTTGACATAATAAATAATGTTCTTATCGCGGATGTTATTATCTCAATCTTATGAATTTTGTTGTAACATATTTGAAAAAGAAAAAGAGTTAATACAAAAAAATGCAAGTTTTAGTACTTTTTGTAAATTAATTAATTTTTTAAATGAGTGATAATAGATATAGTGGGCCGCTATGTAGCGGTCTATATTTTTTTATTGAATTTTTTTTAGATGAAACTGCCCCCTGACAATTTCGTTTGAATTGGTTTTTTTTTAAAAGCACAGGGCCATCCTTTTTTTATTTCCCGCTTTTAGAGCGGGCCTGCAATGCAAATCATTTTTAATATGAAGTGATGGTAGATATAACGAGTTGCTATATAGCGGTCCGCATTTTTTATTGAATTTTTTGAGTTATTTACACTCACGTTCCCTAAAGTTTTACCCATTTTCCACTATCGTCCTAAATAATTAATTGAACTAACAAAAATTCTTAGCTATTAATTTTAGTCACATTGAAATTTCAATTGTCAAATTCCGGTGAAATCACCACCGGAATGTTGACATGGTTCAACAGTTGGATAATCACGTGGTAAAAGAAAATAATTTTTGACTAATAAAAAAAATGTGGCCACATGGCGACATGTAATTGGCCACATGGCCACTAATTATCTATCACAAAAAATCTAACTAATTAATCAATATTATTAATTAAGCAACTCACTAATTAAGAAAAAAACTTATTTAGCTAAAATTTCAGTTTATTAATTTAATTTTAAACATAATCAATAATCTAAAAAAACCAAACTCAAATTTGCACAATATGTAGAAATTCTCCAGCTCAAACTCAAATAAAATCCTCACCAGCTCCATCACCATCACTAGCTCCATCGCCGATGGACAAATCCTCCATGACGGATTTAACTCTCTAATCTTTCTTCTCCATTCCCATCACTAGCTCCACTATCTTGAATAACACGTCTCCTCTCTCTTGCTCACTCAATGACTTCATTGCCAGTGGAGACAGAGCCACATTTAGAGAGTCCAGAGCCGACGACTTGAACCCTTAGAGATCTAGAGCTAGGGCTCTTATTGTGCACCGCTTGCGCATGATCTGTCCACCGTAGACGAATAGCCGTTTATGGGAGAAGAAGAACTGATGAACAAGACTCCTTTCCTTGATTTTTTTTTTCTTTTGCTTTTAGGAGTTAATGTTTTGATCTTATATATTTTACCATTTGCATTGCCATCAATTTTTTTATTGTGATTGTTATTGCGATTTTTGTTGCTGTGCTTGTTATTGTTGTTGTTGCTGCCCATTGTTGTGACAGATTGCTGGTAGTGATGCTTGGTTTGTGACAAGGGTGGTGGCAAATCGGTGATGGTGATGGCTTAATGGTGATGATGGCCTGATGGTGATGATGTTGGATTTATGAGTGGTGGTGGCAGATCAATGGTGGTAGGGTTGAAATGGCTGGATTTGATCGGTGGTCGAAGATAGGGGTCAAAGATTTTATGATGGAATGAGGACGTCTAGTGATGGAAATGACTGTTACATCATCAATAAATGATTGTGTAATTGGGGAAGAGGTGGATGGGCAAGAATTTGTTTTTTTAGATTATTGATTATGTTTAGAATTAAATTTATAAATTGAAAATTTAGCTAAGTAATTTTTTCTTGATTAGTGAGTTGCTTAATTAATAATATTAATTAGTTAGTTAGTTTTTTGAGAGATAATTATTTAATTGCACACATAATGGTTATGTGGCATCATGTGTTTTATTTTGTAACAGAAAAAAAATTTGCTACATCATTATCCAATCATTATTTCCTGCTTCTAGAGCGAGGCTGCGACACAAATCATTTCTGGCTATTTTTTTTGAATAGTTTTTTTTTAAAAGCACAGGGTCCTTTCCTTTTTTTATTCCTCTCTTTTAGAGCAGACCCATGACACAAATCATTCTGACATGAAGTGATGATAAATATAACGGGCCGTACTTTTTTATTGAATTTTTTTGGCTGAAACTACTCCCCGATTATTTCTTTTGAAATATTTTTTTTGAAAGTACGGGGCCCCTCCTTTTTTATTCCTCGCTTTTGGAGTAAGCCCACGACACACATCATTTTTGGCAGTTTCTTTTAAATTGATTTTTTTTAAAAGCATAGAACTCCTACTTTTTTATTTTCCGCTTTTATAGCAGGCCCGCGATGCAAATAATTTTTGATATGGAGTAATGATAGATATATATAGAAGCCTGCATTTTTTATTGATTTTTTTATGAAACTACATGGGCAGTTTCTTTTGAATTAGTTTTTTTGTAAAAGCACATAGCCCCTCCTTTTTTGACCCCCCACTTTTAGAGTAGGCCCGCAATGCAAATCATTTCTGACAGTTTCTTTTAAATTGATGTTCTTTTTTGTAAAAGTACATGGTCCCCTCCTTTTTTTATTCCCTGGTTTTGGAGCAGATCCGTAACACAAATCATTTTTAATATGGAGTGATAAATTGACGATAGATATAACAGACCGCTTTTTTTATTGAATTTGTTTGGACGAAATTGTCCCCCTGCAGTCAGGGGTAATTTCTTTTGAATTGTTTTTTTTTTTAAAAAAAAAGCATATACCCCTCATTTTTTTTATTCTTTGCTTTTGGAACTAGCCCGCATTGCAAATCATTTTTGACATTTTCTTTTGAATTGGTTTTTTTTTTGTAAAAGCACCAGACCCCTTTCTTTTTTTTATTCCCCACTTTTGAAGCGGGCCTGCTGCACAAATAATTTTTAATATGGAGTGATGTAGATATATGTTGCAGCTCGCATTTTTTTTTATTGAAAATTTTTGGATGAAACTACCCCTCAGTTGGTATTTTTGTAAAAGCACAAAGCCTCCTCATTTTTTTATTCCCTCTTTTTGGAGCGGACTCGTGATGTAAATATTTTTGGCAGTTTCTTTTGTATTGGTTTTTTTTTTTTTTTTTTAATTTATAAAAGCACAGAAACCCCTCCTTTTTTTATTCCTTGCTTTTGGAGCGAGTCTGCGACATAAATAATTTCTGATATGAAGTGATGATAGATATCCATATCAGTTCATATTTTTTTTATTAAAGTTTTTAGATGAAACTGCCGCCCCACAATCAGGAGGTAATTTTTTTTGAATTTTTTTGTAAAAGCACAAGACTCATCTTTTTTTATTTCCCACTTTTGGAGTGGGCTTGCGACGCAAATTATTTCTGACAGTTTATTTTGAATTGACTTTGTTGTAAAAGCACATGACCCCATCCTTTTTTTTATCCTCCGCTTTGAAACAAGCCCGCGGTACAAATCATTTCTGATATAGAGTGATGATAGATATACATAGCAACCTGTTATATCTATCATCACTCTTTTTAAATTTTAATAAATTAATACATGATTTTTCAAAAATATTTTTTATATTTTAATTTGAATATTAACAATCCATTAAATTATATTAGTATGTTGTGACAATCAAAATTATCTGAGTTTGTTCACATAGCCGGCAGATCATGTACTCTATTGTAATTTTTCAAAATAGTGGATTTTTTATGTGGTGCTCGTAAGGACTAATTCAAACAACTCTTGTTGCCATTTCAGTAAGATTTGGTCAATTTATTATCATTATATCAAATTACAAAAAATTTTAAAGTTTATATATTAATTTGCCAAATAACAAAAAATATGATTAAATTATAAAAATACAATAAATGATGCTTTTTTTGGCAACTAACCAAAAAAAAAAAGGAAATTAAAATCATCATGATTACCCAGACATTCAACCTGCCTAAAATATTATTAAGCTTGAAAATTAAATAAGAATCCATAAATGTTCAACAAAAATATGATAAACTGCAACTTACATATAAGAGATGCTTCTTAAAATATGTTTAAGCTTGATCTCATGCATATTATATTATATAATATCGTTAGTTGAATATAATAATCACCATATAGATGATTTTTCTTTTTAAATGAATCTAATGCCTTCCTGGAGGAGAGAAGCCTTTCTTCAATTCTCCAACAAGGTCTGCAGATTGAGGATCTTCTGTTTTGCAAAAACTTGAACATGCTTGAGCACAAGAATCTAAGGATGCATCTGCTACCTGTTGCAGGCATGCAGGCATGCATTGCTTTGCACATTCTGAAAGTGCTTCATTAGGTTTTATGAGTGCCATCAGAATGATCAATACTGTGAAAATTTTGATGGTGGCAATGTATTTATTTTTGACAGCCATTTTTTGTTTATGGGGTTTTTAAGATTATATGGGAAATCTGGCAATGTATACGACCAAGATAGTATAGAAATTTGTGTTAATAGGGACTAATAATTTATTTTGTTCAGGAGAAAAGAGATGTCCTTTCACATATATATACATCCTTTCAAGAGTTGATAACTAGAGAAAAATATGGGGAGTCTTATCGTTGAAGGTTGTATTGTGTGACTAAAAACAAATTTACCAACACAAATGGGGTAACAGACATGGCAATTTTTGTGTACAAATAGTAAATGCTCCTCACAAATAGCCTTCCTTTAATTAGAACCTCTCAAAATTTCAGGTAAAAACAATAAAAGAGAGCTTGTGATGGAATGGTCTAACAACATTTATCTCCAAAGCATATGGATCGTGAAGTGCACAGTTCAAGTCCTGTCGATGTTAATTTGTGAAACTAATTTGTACCTAATTTAAAAGGAAAGAGCTACTACTCGATTATGAAAGAACAATAAAGAGGAGAAATAAAAATGCATAAAAATGCCAGATCCTTTATTGTTTCTGAATTCAAGAGAGTATTAAACAGGCAAAGTGCATAATCAGTGGTAAAATTCAATTTTAGGGGAGAGACTTAAAAAATCTGATGAGTCCTATATAAAGAAGATCTTAGCAAGTGATGTATGCTTTAAAAAACAAACTAGGACAATGATTAAGAACATTTATGAAGTATAAAGTTTCAGCTATACTTGAAAGTAGAGTTCCACCAAAAAATTAATAAAATTTTAAAATTATTCTCAAATGGTAGTTAATAAAATGAAATTACTTCACATCCATTGTATGTTTAACATCCATGAACATGTGACATACAACATGCTAGACTATAGACCGCTAAAAATCAATGTAGACAAGGAAACCAATCCTTAGCACTTGGTCATATAACATGCAACTGAAATCAACTTCTCGTAGATGCTGAAAAAAAAATGCTCAATTTCAATGAAGAAAATTTCTAAGGTGATTAATTATTGATCCTTATGACTAAACCAAATGCATAATAATTTACTAAATATATACATAAAAGAACCCACTGAATTCACCAGGCTACAACACGCCGACTCTTTCTTTAGCAGATGCACATTGAAATTTTATTATATAGAATGCCAAAAGAAGAGTGATTAATTTGAATCTTCTACAAGAGAAGAAATTGATAGAACATGCAGCAATTAGCAAAAGATATACTGCGCTATGTACCTTATGCCGAGACACTTGCTATCCTATAGAGAGTTGGCTAAGGTAAAATGTTCCTGTAAGAGTAATTAAGTTGGTAGTAATGGTTTTTCTTTTATTTGCATCGGAACTTCCCTAGCTTGTATGAATTTATTTCAACTTCTCTATGCACAAAGTGGTTATGATGTTACCTTCTTCTCTGAAGTACCTGTCCTACTGATCAAGCAGTGACTCTGCAATCTTAGTGACATTCTCTTCAGTGAAACCAAACTTTTTAAATGTATCCAAATATGCTCCGCTAGCCCCAAAATCCTCAACCCCAATTATCACGCCTTGTCCTCCTACATACTCCCTCCAACCAAGTGGAGACCCAGCCTCCACACTAACACGCTTAGGGACACCTGAGGGCAATACATACTCCTTGTACTCCACAGATTGCATGTCAAAAAGTCGCCAACAAACAAGCGAAACCACCCTTACTTTCCTACCGCCATTCCTAAGTTTCTTAGCACTCCCTTCGCAAAGACATAGTTCAGTTCCTGTACCTATCAATATGATCTCTGGCAAACTTTTACCTGAATTGTCGCTTATTATATATCCTCCTCTTTCAACTTCATCTATTGATGTTCCTTCCAAGTTTGCTGCCACCTTTTGCCTTGATAAGGCAATGACACTAGGCACATCTCTGCTAGCAATAGCCACTTTGTATGCTCCAGCAGTTTCATTGCCATCTGCTGGTCTGAAAACTAGAAGCCTTGGTACTGCTCTAAGGCCAGCAAGCTGTTCAACTGGTTGGTGAGTTGGACCATCTTCCCCAAGACCAATAGAATCATGAGTCATAATATAGATCACTCCAGCATGGCTTAAGGCAGAAAGTCGCATTGAATTTTTCATGTAATCAGTGAATATCAGAAAAGTTGCTGCAAATGGGATCAAACCACTCCCATGCAGTGCAATTCCATTTGAAATTCCCGCCATTGCATGTTCGCGAATTCCATAGCGTATGTTGCGTCCCCATGGAGAGCGAGGTGAGAAGTCTTGGTGGTCATGAAGGTAGACCTTGTTAGATGAGGCAAGGTCAGCGCTCCCACCAATTAGTCCTGGAAGCATATTGGCAAGATGGTTCAAGCACTTTTCAGAGTATCCTCGAGTAGCATCCACTGGATCTGATACAGACCACTTCTGTAGAGACAGGAAGAATATCTCATTACTGAAATTGGTTCTTGGGCTTTCTTGACTTGTATTCATTCTAAATAAATGAAAACACAAAATAAAATACAAGTGATGTCCATATTTTCCTACTGCGATAGGGTTCGAATTTGGAGATGTCCGAAATGATGAAGAAGGAATTTGAATTATGCAACGCACTCTGACATTGAAAGCCTTGTCGATGTTTCTATCATGCATTGAGTTCCAAAAACTACTATTCAAATGAATATTGAAAAGCACAAAAACGTAGCTAGGCCAATCCTTCATAAGAGTTTTGGAAAACATAACATCTATTTCACTTTCTGGCTCTGTATATATAAAGAAATATCTAAAAGAAATATTTGTAATCCAATATGGTCCTATTGAGAAGTAGACATAGCAGAAAATAGATATACAGAAATGTACAACAAATCTAGCATCCACAGATAACAGTCACCAATAATAACTTGTTAAACATTGTAAATTACCGGCAAGCAGCTTTCCCATTTGGGAGGTTGACTGCCATGGAGAAGAACTTCAAACTCTGCAGCCTTGTCAGGATACTTGCTTTCATAATACTGAAGCTTAGATAACCACTCCAGCTCTAGTTTTGCACTCTGGTTTGTTTGATTCTGCATTTCCCTACAGCATATCACATTGAAATGAACGCAGTTATGAAGGAAAAAAAAAAAGAAAAAAAAAGAAGATGTTCACCAAGCCAATTTAAGGTTCAGTAAGGAATACCTATAGACCATCGGAATAACATGGAATGGAACTCGATTATTCCACTTAACTTTCTGTTTCATTTCTTTCTCATCTTCTTCATCAAAGGTACCATGATGTGCTTTGGATGTCCCTTCCTTTTTAGACAATCTCCCTATCAAAGTCTTCACCTGTATAACATTTAATAATTATAACTTCATCTTAAAATAAATATTAAGTGAAAATGGCATCACAGGTCATCTCTACCACTGGATGCAACAAAAATACAATGCATCATAGTTATTGGTAACAAAAGGTACAACACACGAAAGTTGGAAATGCATCTTTCCTCTTGGTAAATTGAAAGAAAAGAACAGGGGAAAAAACCATAGGGATCAATGTCTTTGAAAGGAAAAGAGAAAAGCATAAAATGTGATCCCATGAGCGCATACCCGAATAAAAGTTGGGTTTTTGGTCTCATTAAAAGCAGAGAGAAGAGCATCCTTGAATGAGCCCATATCCTCATGTATATTATCTACTGTAATTGTATTCCAACCAAGCGCACGGAATCTTGCAGATATATCTTCTGAAAATGCAAGTGAAGTCTCTCCATCAATAGTGTTATGGTTATCATCATATATCAATGTAAGCTTGTGGAGCTTCCAATGTGCAGCCAAGGACGCAGCTTCATGAGCTATTCCCTCCATGGCACACCCATCACCCATGATACAATACCTACATCAAAAATTGGGAACTCAACAAAGAGAATCATATGCCAAATAAATGAAATATCTAGTATATTTACTAACGTTCGATGATCAACAACAACGCAATCAGGCTTATTGAATCTTGCTGCCAAATGAGCTTCTGCTAACGCAAGTCCAACTGCATTTGCTACACCTTGTCCAAGAGGGCCTATTTTTAAAGAAACAAGTATGTAAATTAATATGCAACATCATTCAATAGTCAATTCGTATGTTAATAAAGCAAGCGTGTACCTGTTGTGACTTCAACGCCATCTGTGATAGTGTTCTCTGGGTGACCTGGGGTCCTACTCCCAAGTTTGCACAAGTATTTTAGGTCTTCTAGCTGAACGAAACATGAATAGTAGAAACAATGTTTAAAGCCTCTACCGAAGATGTACATAGGAGTAATCCCATATGCACATACAGAACTTGTTGGAACAAAGCATACTAATAGAGTTTGGCAGAAAATTTAAGTGCCAAAAAAATTACATTCAAATTCTACTTTGAAGCAGAGAACATAGAATGTATATGTGCATTGTAGTTAAGAAACTTAGTATTGAATTTTATTAAAGGGAGCATGATATATGTCACATTCTTCTACTGCTACCCAAATTTCGATCAGACAGAGTTTAGTCAATTCTACACAAATTGAATCCATCAATAGCTAACTTCAAGAAATCAGAAATGGAACCTCTGCCTTCTTGCGAGCTCGTATTTCTTTGTTACTATGAGTCGATATCAATTCGCCCAGCAAATGTAAAACAATTGATTAAGTAGGTCACTAAACTGGGTTCAAAGTATCTGATTCTGATGATGTTCTTTCACAAGGACTAGAATTGCCCTGCTCAAGCAAATCAAATTTCTCAGAATTTGTTCATTGAAAGCAGGGATTGTTACCCTCTCTGCTCGAGTTACAGATTGCACGATAAGGCAAGCATTCAACTACAGCCCGGTTTATCGGACTAAAGCATATGTACAACTTGTTCTTCAGTTAAATGACATATTGCATGACATGTTTAGAGGCAATGGGTTATAAAATTTTATTCTCCAATTAGCATGGATTTCTAAACTATCTAATTCCTTTCATAAATGACTAAATCAACTCGAGCTCTCCACCTTAGCATGCCCCACTAGATTCCTACCTCTCTGGCTCCTTATCAGAGTACTAATCCAATCTTGGTATCCTAAGGCCAAAGAATCAAAACTTGTCCCAACAAATCCTATAGCATCTAAAAACATTTATACTAAATCATTGCTTAACCTCATTTAGAATGGGCTTAAAATATGTTGTTTTGATGTCCTAAATCATTACTTGACAAATAAATAAAATTAAGAAAGATGCAATATCAATTAACTAACTAAAACAAGACAATATATACCTGAACAGATTCAAATCCAGCAAGATGAAGGCAAACATATTGAAGCAAACAACCATGACCAGCACTCAAAACAAATCTATCCCTATTAAACCACTTTGGGTTTTTTGGATTATACTTCATAACATGCCTAAACAAGTAATACCCAACTTCTGCCATCCCTAAAGCCATCCCAGGGTGGCCTGCCTTAGCATTTTGCACAGCATCTACTATCAGCATTCTTATATTATCTACGCATCTCTGGTCAACCAATCTCTGAAAGGACTCATCATCATGATCGTCAAGCCAATCAGTGTCATTATTTTCTGTTTTGAACAAGTTATGGTCATTGGGTGGTTGTTGAAACGCATGTTTAAGCTCTTTCTGCCAAGAAAGTCTGTGAGTTATAGACTTATGTACGTGGGTTGAGTTGGATTTTAGGGAACAGTATAATGGATTTAACGAGAGAGTCCTGTTTTTGCTGTTAAGAGATGGTTTAGTGGAAATGTTGAAAGGAACGTAAGGTTTGAAGAGGAGAGAAGACATAGCCATGATAGTGCTGGTGGGTGGTAGCCGGCTGCGGTGGCGAGATGTGGTGGTTCAACTGGTGTTATTAGGTGATGATGAGGTGACAAAGTTGATGAAGAAACTAGATCAACGTGTCAGTTTACAGGAAGATTTAGTGACGTGCATGCGTAAAGCTTTGCCAGTTGGATGCGGAATATGTGTGTTGTTTGGTACTTAGGGGCATTCGTGGGCGAATAGTAACTAGCCGACTGTATATGAGGAAAAATAAAATATTTTTTTCATGTGTCAAGCAAATCATATGAGTAACTTCATATAAACTTTTAAAATTTAAATCT
>CATIWM010389175.1:0-18235 GCA_949671775.1 Mallotus repandus
CTGGTGTGCTTGAAGTAATAAAAATCAAAATTAAAAATAAAAGAATAATAAAGTAAAACAAAACAATTAAGAAATAAATAAAAAATAGGTAATAATAAAAAGAATGAATGGCAACGGTGCTTTGCCAAATAAATACAGAAACAGGCAAGCAGCCAAGCACTGTTGCCTAACTAACACGGAAAAAGAAGAAAAACAAACAAGCTAGCAGTCGAAGGCACCAATAATACAAAAAAAAAAGTTGAAAAATCATTAATAATATTTAAAAAATAAATAGTATAAAGTAGTTTGTCTTCGGATTATTTATTTATTTTTTTATAGATAAAGTGATTAATCCAAACACTAAAAAGAAAAGAGACGATGTAGAAAATTTAATTTCTAATCTTTTTAACTAAATATTCACACTCTTAAGCTACTCGTGTGAGATATCTCATATTATATTGACAAGAGTTTCCTTCGAAGTAATAGTCCCTCCACTTGAATTATATTAGTTTTATGTCAGAGTCTTTCCATTTTATTTTTTTCTCTCCAAAAATAAATATCTCTCCTTTTTCTCTAACTTCTTCCATTTCTTTTTTTTTTTCTCTGCTAACTTCCCACTAAAATCTCTCCCTCCTCCTTTCTCTAACTAACAAAACAAATCTTTTTCTCTTTTTTTTTTTTTTACTTTTTATTATTCTTTTGGACCAAAAGCCCATTTTAAATAAATTGGATTTGAACTCTTTTTTGGACCATTAGTTACTTCGATGGGCTCATATTGAACTTTTTATCATCAGGCCATTCTGATTTCAGGTGGATCAAAATCGGGTGTCAACAATATATTATTGAACGAAGATACTATTTTTTTAATTTATTGTGGAATATTTTGTTTTTCTGATTTTTTATTTAAAATTTACAATGTATTATTTGGTTGTTTGTTTTGGTTATGGCTATATAATTCATATCACTGCTAGGAGGATTATGATAAATTCATGTAGCTTGCAAGAAATAGCACATAAATTTTAAAAAGAAAAAGAAAAGAAGCAAAAACGACACCAGAGAGAGTTTCTAACCATTGTAATATAATAATCATTTAAACATTAAAACTTTTAATAATAATAATAATAAATCATGCAGTTAACTCTTTCTCTCAAATCACAAAGACAAAAAAAACAAAGAGAATTGACTAATTAACTAATGAGAAGTTTTTCTAAATTCAAGTTTGAAGTTCTTGTAATGTAATTAATTTTTTTTAATTAATTAACTCATGAAAAAAAGGAAATATCAATTTCCAATAAAAAAAAAAGAAGAAATATCAAAGAATTGACTATCGGGTGGTACGAGGTAAAAAATTTTCAAATATGATTTTACTAGAAAAAATTTACTTGTATATTTTGAGCAAGGAGAACGTGCCACACGGCAGCGATATTTTGACTAAATTGCAGAACATTAGAAATAAGCTATAATGTTTACTCTTTGAAGTGTACAATTGATTGAAGATAATAAAGCGTTCTAAATAAGATAAAAGCACTGTTTTTATATTTTTGTATTTATTATATTTTAGTGCTTAGTATAATTTTATCTCTTATAAAATATTAAGAATTTATTATAAATAATTATTTATTATTTCTAATCAGTCAAATAAAATAAAAGAATTGTTTCATTGGGAAGAATAATAAAACTAAAAAAATTCCATGAATTTCATTATATTTCTGCTAAACCCATATCCTTTCGCTTGTAATTTTCTGATACTTTACGAAAATAAACAGTGCTCGTATATAAACCATAGAGAATGTATAACCTTTTGGATTTTTGCATGACTCAAAACTACATTATAAAAACTACATTAAAAAGGGCTATATATATATATAAACAAAATAAAAATAGAGGCGAAGAAGAAATAAAGGGCATATGATTGTGTGTTGTCCAACAATTCCACATGAGATTCTATACAACATGATTGGGATGAGCATGATTGGTTTTGACTACTTTGTCTTAAGAAGATCTTACCTTTGACTACCTCTTTCTTTTCTTTTCTTTTCTTTTGCACTACTAATGTTAATGTAAGGTGTGCAATTGGAAGCAGTAGTACCAACTTTTGTTGTAGGTTGATTGATAGTGTTTCACCAACTAGCTCCTTTGGCACACTTTGATCCACAATTTTCAAACCAAAAACTTTGTTTTGTTTTGAGGCATATGACCCATTGTTACCATCTCCTTTGAATATGCAACTCTGTATTAATTAAGCTCAAAATTAATTTGTCTTAAGCATCTGATAGTTATGTATCCCCACCTTTTTCTATCTCTATTTTATCATGCACTTCTCTTGAAATGACATTTAAATTATTCTTTATTTTTTTAGGTATAATACATTCATAACCTTATGTATTTATCATTTTTTTCAGTTTGACATCTCAACTTATAGTTTCATCATTTTAACACTTGAAATCGTCAAAAATACAATTTTAAAACATCTGTCAACACACGCGGCATGAAATAGCAAATCAGCATGTGTCACATTTTAAGGGCTTAACTGACTAAAATTTACAAGTAGAGGTGTCAAACTGACAAAAATTGACAAGTATGAGAGTGATAGATGTATTATTTCATTAGATCAGTGCAAACTAGTGCATTTTATACTAGTTTAAGTGTTAAAATAATAAAATTATAAGTTAAAGCGTTAAACTGAAAAATTATGATAAATTATATATTATTATTAACTTAATTATATATAATAAATACTTAATTCAAAGGGAGTTATATTACTGAAATACTCAACCTTCGACAAATTATGCTTTATTAATATTAAAAATTAAATGTTGTTAACTTTTGATAATTTTATTATATATTTTTTTAATTTTAAAAAATTTTAACAACTTTAATGCTTAATATTGAATTTGCTTAGTTCGTGAACAAAAATTATTAAAATTTTAATTCAAGGATATTGAACTCCTTTCGATCTTAGAAACATAAACATAATCTTAATTTTTTATCTAAAATCCAAAATTAATTTATTATTATAAGTAGGAGATTTTTGCCCACTTATAATAATAAATTATAATAAACTCGCTTCTTTAATTTATTATTATAAGTAGGAGATTTTTGCCTACAGCATATGTAATACACTAAAACAGTAAGATTTATAATACATCTAAAGTATTTTACGGTTAACTAATAAAATGAGATATGTGTCTATGTATTACAAATCTTACGGTTTAGTATATTGCTCCCGTTGGAAAAATTTTCCAAATAAATATGCTATTTTTCAATCACCTCAATGTGTAAGATTAGTCAAAAATAAAAAAACAGTTTTCTGATAATCTAAGATTTCAAGAATCATTATAATCCGACACCATGTGAAAATTTTCTTCCAATTATTGTCAAGTCATTGCCAAATATTTAATCTGAATTGCATAAGGATGATGATAAGTGGAGAGCCAAAACACGTCAAGTCTATTGTCTAATTAACAACTAAGCTATCAATTCATTCACCAGTGAATTTTTTTTGTTTTTGCAAGTTTTAAGGGATTTACAAGAAACAAGAGAATATTTTTAACCTGTAAAGCACACTGTAACTAACAAATCTTGATCTTCGTAAATGGGTTTAAGGTGCAAGAATTTTATCGACATAAGGGAAAAAGGAAGTGGTTGTTCAGGTGAAATATCAAGTTGCCCATTCAATGCCACAAAGTTCAAACTTTTAATGATGGTAAACTCACTAACATGCCATGATTTTTAATCACCTTTGCTGATTCAAAAGTAAAACAATATAATGAGACTAAACAACTTTAATTTGTTTGATGGTTGTGGGGAACAAAATCAATTTCCAAACAGGTGAACAATGATGAAGTTTCATTGATAAGGACTGAACACCAACACCCACAAACCAGACATGTATATACCTTTGCATATATATTCTTGTTTCTTTTTATCTTGAAATCGGTCAAAATTGTATAAGACATACAACCAGATATTTGTTAGTAACTAGTCCTTAATACTCAAATTTAAACAAATCACTTTGACTTGGTGTAGCTGTTGTTCTCACTAGCTCTTTTTTGCCTTCATTAGTTGTTTTGTTTATCTAAAATCGATGCAGACACAAGAAATGAAGATGACCCAACTCCTCCCTATCACTCTCAAGTAGAGGTTTGAAGATAAAAATGGCAAAGACAAACATTGAAAGTTATGTGATCCTTTTGATCACTGCATAATTACCACATTATGCAAACTAAAGAGGCAGTTGTTGCCCTTTTCAATTCCATATGATTGTGACTGGTTAATTGGTTAAAATGGTTCTAATCAACAATCCAACTTAGTGCATGTTTAGTGCTAATGTACTTTCTGGTCATTATGTTTCTGTCTATCCATCGTTGGTTAATTTGAAACCAATAATCCCAGCAGAACTAGACAGGAGTTGCTTACATGCATGTCTGGGCTTCTTCTAATGACAATAATAGTAATCTCTATTAGCAATGTTCATGTGTTCTTAATTTTTTTTTTTCATATTAGTTAATAAAACTTAATGAGATGGAGGGATAGAGAGGCCGGGACCTCAATAATAATACTAATAATAATTAAAAAGCTATCCACTCAATCACATTCAGTGTCACTTTTGTTGAAGAGCAGCTGCAATCCCAAACAGAAGCTAGCTAGTCTGAGATAAAAATCCAAGAACAAAGCTAGCTTTTTTCTTTCAATATGTAGTGTAGCCTAACAAATTCAAAAAAGATTACAATTTTTTCAAACACCATTGAAAATTGGTCACTTATCTTTCTGACACACATAGAAAATGCGCTATTTTTTCATGTTCTGCGGAAACAACCTTGTCTACCATGCCTTTACCCTGAATATTATTCTCTGTTTATATCATACATTACATAATATATATTATATTTTACCATATGGTCTAATTAATCTCTCCAATCGCAGTATTTTTGGTTTTTGAATTTTAAAGAAAGAAAATGAAAAAAAAAAAGACAAAATCTATTTCGTAAATTCTCCATTTGCAGAAAATGCGAGGCCCTTTTAGCACCTTTGTGTTAACTTTTAACAAAAGCGAATTGAACCCTTTTGTTTTCCACTTAAAATTTTGTTTCTTTTGGCCATCAACTTTCCGATATATGTTACTTTCATAACTAGAGTGTTCATATCAATACATTTGGTTAAATGTGTGACGACTCGAGTGCCATTGAGCTAATTAAACCTTATCAGTGATATTTCAAAATGTTATAGTAAAATCCCCTGTTCTAGAATTTAAAGCTATGTGGAAATGATCACATGAAAGAAGAGAAGATGCTTGTTTTGAAATTTGTAACATTTGCATTATAATGTAGCATTGGCCTTCCGTTTTTATTGGAAGACAAGGTAACTTCAAGAAGAAGCAAGACTGCTACATTTTTTGCACTGGGTTCTTCTTAAAATGAGACATACAACGCATAGGACAACAACATACGCTATGAAAATACTATACTGTACACTAAACATCATCCAATGAGTCACTTCAGGGCTTGCATACTTCTCAGGGTGAAAGTGGTCTAAAACACTAAGACACTTGAAGCAGCCGTTGAGTATGGCTGTTAAAAATTGGGGTTAAATTAGCAAATGAGTTCCAATGGCAGACGAATTACTACTACACTAAGGACGTAGGATGCTTCTTGACACTCTGTGGAGTGTGGACTACGCATTACAGAGACTGAGATGGCATAGCAGAGCATAGCTCAAGAGAGCCATAATCAAGCAACTCCTCAATCATTTGGTCTATGTGATGATCTTCAAGTGGCTTAATAAACTGTTGGGTACTGTCAATCTGAACTTTCTTGACAACCCAATTTGCTTCTGGTTCTTGAACTTGCAATTGACCATTCTCTGGCAACCAAGTACGACCCATTTCCTCCCTTTTAACGACAATACCATGGGCGGAGGTAGCCGTCGTCGTGGTGGCGGGGGTGGTGCTGTTGGTGGTGGTATTAACGTGTGAAGTTGGTGGTTTCTGTTGTTGTTCATAAAGTGATGATTGTTTTGTCAGTTGCAATGAGGCCATATAGCACCTGTGTAACTTGGCTGTCAAAGTTGCCGAGAGAAGTTTTGATGATGATGACTGTGGTGCATTTGGGTTATAAGGGAAATTGGTCCTTGCCCTTGGTCCACACATGAGTCTCGCGGCTTCATCATAGGCTCGAGCTGCATCCTCGGCAGTTTCGAATGTGCCTAACCAAATTCTAGTCTTCCTGCAAAAAGGAAAAAAAAGAAAAAAAAAAAACGTTTCGTTTAGCATTAATCTGAATAGAACATGGGAAAAGTATGTTCTTCTTTTATGTGAATTTTGATCTTACAATAGAGGATGACGAATTTCAGACACCCAAGAACCCCAATGCCTTTGTCGGACACCTCGATATCGCTGTTGTGGTCTGGCCATGTTAGTGAAAAAAGAAACGTTTCTTTTAGGGAAGTGTTTGTGAAAATGCCTGAATGAGAAAGAGGTTGCCAAGGCGGATCAATGCTTAACAAGGGTGGGGGAGATGTGGGTTTTTGTAGTTGGGTTTGTTCAGAGACATAGGGGCAACTGGTCTCTTTTTCTTGCACTGCAACTGGCACCAATTGAATTGATTGGGTCCCACTTGGAGAAGCTTTGGGGCTTTCTATTCTTTTTCTTTTAACTTATTATTATCTGCCCAGTTGGCTTGGCTATTCTATCACCAATTTATGGTTATTTAAAAAACATCAATGAACTGAAGTCTTGAACCAAATTCAATTCACATGACCACGATATCAGCTTTTGTTTTTTTCTTCTAAAATTAAGAAAAAAAATCCATATTAACCATTGTTTTGTTCAGCTTTGTTTCTTCAAGAAAATCTTAGGTCATTGTCTTACAGATTCTTCATGTGAATGTTTTAGAAGAGGATTATGACTCCACTGTAGCTGTTCTAGTTTGTACCCTCAAACATGAATTTTTTTTTTAACAGTAAATTAAGATATCCTTGAACATATATAATATTTTCTTGATATTACTCTAATATTTTCAATTGTTCGTATTTTGAACAAGATCACCATCATTAGATGACCAAAATTTGGAGTACAGACACTGTTCTCTGGTAAGATGTACAGTTTTGCTTATTTTTAATATTCTAAAAGAGATCCAAAAAAAGGGTCCATGCAAGAATTTGGTACAGAGATAATATAATTGAGTCAATCCCAAAGTTGGAACACAAAGATTAGAGATTCTTAGACCATAATAATTATTCTAACAATCCAAATCATCATTTAATCAAATCAATATGCACCAAGAGCAGCAACTATTTAATTAGTTAAACAGACATCCTTTTTTTCCCCCAAAAGTATTGGTTTTTGTTTCTTGAAGAATATAAGAGATCAAGATAATAACGGGGATATTTTGCAAGTGGTATTAGTTGCATATAGCTTTCCTTTTGATCATTTTCATGCAATTTTTTTTATTTAGTTTTAAAATATTCAATAAGATGGTGATGATGAGCTCATGGCATGGACCAAGGGCTAGCTTTTTCAATATGGTTGCCCACTTATATTTATATATTGAACAAATCATGGCTGCTAAAATTGGAAACATTAGCACACATTGATATCCACATAACAACAGACGACAGTAGTAGTCTGGGGTTCGTGTTTACAGTTGCTCGCCCCCAAGTGCCAATAATGGCCCATACTTGTGAGAAGAGAACTATGGACATATACTTTTACATATATAGTATTAATTAATTTTCTTTTACAAAATATTTATTGCATAAATGATAAATTCTGCCAAACGATGGAGAAGTTGGAACTGTAAGTACATATTTTTGTGGAGAGTGTATGTGAAGCTAGAGTTGCTATTTCTGACTATAGATTTCATGAGTTGTTCGGATGGGAAAGTGACCATACCATGTTCATCACAAACCCATTTGTTTCCTTGCTTCATTTGTTGAATGTTTTTTGTCCCCCCTCTCACGTGCTACAGTGTTATGGTTAATAAGATTTACGGGATTTTAGCCTAACTTGCTTGTGCATATATTGTGGGGTACGTACCTCCATAATATTTGCACAGTGCAATACCAAAATCCCTTGCGTGCACTGCATGCCCATATCTATACAGCAAATTCAGTTAAACCTCTCTTAATCTTGGATTTGACATTATCAAAAGTTGAGCAGTTGTGGCATCCAGCTTTAATCCCCTTTGAATTAATTCTTTTATAAACAAGCAACAAAAAAGGTAAGCTAATATAATATTCTCTTCTTTAAATTTCAATTTTGAAACTTATGCACGACGAAAATAAATAAAAATTTAAATTTTCATAAAATTTTAAATTTAAGTTTTATATATGAAAGAAAAAAGTATTATAAGAGTTTTATTCCCTTATAAATTCATTTGGCTCGAATTTCGAAATATTGAAGTTTTTATAACTACGAACATTGGATGTATCAGATACAAAAAAAATACATGTTAAAAAAGTTTTACCTCTTGTAAGGTCCATCTAATTTAAAATTAGAAATAATTAGAATTTGATAACTATTGAATACTAAAAATGTAAAATATAATATACATAGTATCAACCGCAACGGATAGTGTGAGTTATAAATTATTTTACAGTTTAATGTACATGTAAAGTTATATCTATAAAATTAAAAATATATTTACCAATCATATATTTTAACAAAGTACCTTTAAGAATATTTGGAAAATTACCGTTAGATCTTTTTGATCTTTTGCCATTTTAAGGCTTTTGGGTTGAATGAGAAAGGGTCAAGATGAACAAGAAGCGCATAAAGAAAAAGCTTTAGATATTGAAAGAACTATGGAAAAGAAGCATTTGTCTCAATCTTGGATTACAGCTATAAACAAGAAACTAATATGAATTCGAGGTCAATAAAGAAACATATCTTAATTAAAATTAAGCTAAGAGATTGTTATTATTATTATTATTGGAATTTAATGTATCTATCCAAAATAAAAATTATGCAACGCGTAAGGTGGGACCAAGATAGCAACATGGGTGATGGTTAAGCTAAAAATGTCTCTTCTCCATGGCTTCGATAAAACCTCCCCCATCCCATGGTTTCATGGCCCCTAGAACAGGGTCCAGCCTTGTGCGTGACTAAGTTTATATATGTCATTCAATTTGAATTTTGTTTCTATACGTTTCAATACTGCATCTGTATGCAACATCACATGCGCACATAAACACAAATTCATTGAACAATCAAGAAAAGTTGGGAATTTGTTTGCTATTGGATAATGACATTTTGGGATTGTTGTATGCATTTCTTCACATCATTCTACAAACATTGTGTGTGAGTTCAAGCTAAGACCACCAACATTTTCTGCGTCATCTCATTTTCTTTGCTGCGCTCCTTATCTTCTATCTGCACATGTTTTCGTTCATCTCTTCTGTTCTCCTTTTCATATTCATCACGTTACCCTTAATTCATGTGTGCACATCTATATATATTGAAAAACTAATACAAAATTAAAATATCCATCACAAAACCAATACTTAATTATTACATTGTTAACCCCATAGAATCATGTATAATTTTATATGCAAATTAAACTTTAAAATAATTATATCTATTAATATAAATAAAATA
Organism: Mallotus repandus; assembly: GCA_949671775.1. Classification (NCBI taxonomy): domain Eukaryota; kingdom Viridiplantae; phylum Streptophyta; class Magnoliopsida; order Malpighiales; family Euphorbiaceae; genus Mallotus; species Mallotus repandus. The sequence goes on from CATIWM010389175.1 coordinate 9,575, forward strand.
AAATAAAAATAATTTTAATTATAAATAACATATACAAGTAATTATACTTAAATAGATATTTATCGCTTGTTGTATTTTAAATGTAAAATATATTTGTCGGTTGTTATTTATTTGATTTTTAAATTTAAATATGCAATATGTTTAGAATAGACAAAAAAAAAAAAAAAAAAGCTAATAACATAAAAATACTTCACAAGTAAGTATAATTAAATTATAAAAGTTCTAACATTCTTATATATAAATGAAATATGTAAAATATTAAGAATATTTACTGGTTATTACGATTATTCAATGTTTAAATTTAAATGTTCAATACATTTGAAATAGATAAAAATTAAAATTCTAATTCCTAGCTGTTCATGTTATTGGTCGTATTAAAGTTTTTTTTCTAAAATTAGTCAAAGAAGAGAGGGAGTTTATCAATTTATTAAAAATAAAATAAAATAAAGATTATAAGTCTTGAGTCTTGACGCGGTTTTGTTTGTGCGGAGTGTGGAGAGGAAAGAAGAGAAGAAGATGATGTGATGGAAAATGAAAATGGAGCTGTTGTCAGTCGAGTCCCTGTAAATTCTCCCGCAGTCTATGGGATTTGCACAGCCTGTTCTTTTGAATTTTTCTAGCAGACCATTCACTCTAACCTCATCATTACCTTTCCCATCAAAAGCTTGCTAGTCATTAACTTTTAATTTACTCACTCAGATCATTTTGTTTTTCATTTTTATAAGATTCACTGAGCTCTCAAACTTCATAATAATCCAAGTTTTATACAATTATCTGATACTTTTAAATTAATTTCTAATAAAAGAATAAAATTATGGAAATGTAAATTTAAATTAATAATATTTTTAAAATAAACTGGATTCTTCTTGTAGTATGTTAAAGAAAATATTAATAGAAAAATTCTTTTATTATTTTGAAAAATTAAGAAAAATAACAAAGGATTAATAGAAGATAATTTAATTATTTGTACTGATAATGTGTCATCCAAAATGTGTGGCTGCAAGCAAAATTAGGAAATGTGGAAGCAGAGCACATGCTTTGGTAAACCATGGAGCCTTGACTGAAGGGAGAATTTTAAGGTTAGTCATGTGGTTGAATAGGTAAAACATTAATTAACCAATTAATTAATTAATTAATTAATTATGTTTTTATGATAAAGACGTGTTTCCAAAAAATAAAACTAGGTAGGGTATTATTACGAAACTACCAATGTCATTTTCAGGCCATGTGCTGAGGCTGAGCCAAATTAACCCCCCAATAGCACAAACTCAGTATGCTGCCCAATTGTTGTTCTTTTTTTTCAAATCCGCGTAGTGTGTTGTATGATTTTGGTAGATGTTTCTGTAATATGTATTTCTTAACGACTTCGTCAAGAATGTCCAGAAAAATTATATTTCTTTTTCTTTTTCTTTTTCTTTCTGTCATAAAATGTTATAACCAAGAAATAATTTTCAAAATCCATTAATATAAAAAATAAATATTTAAATTATGCATTTGAATGATTGACTAAAGAAATGAATAAGTTTTTATTAATATTTTTATTAAATACAATCTGTAGTGCTTCATTGTCGTTCTATGCTCGAAGCGAGCTTTGAACTAATTTTGGGGTGTGGGGCAATTTTTTTTTTTTTCAAACAATTGGGAGATCAAGAAAGGAGAGGATCAAATTCATAATTTCATCAATCACATAAGCCACTAGATTACAAAGAAAATACTGAATCACATCTTTTTTAGATGTTGCAGATATGTCAGTAATTTTTTTTTTCACTTCCATATTAAATATCTTATTGTTTATAATCATTCTCAAGTTGTCTTGACGAATACATTTTTAAACATCCGAAATGTAAATGTCCCCACACAGAATGTCTTTTGCTCGTTTCACTCAATGCACTTCACTTCGCTCCGTTTTCCATTATAATGGTATATATATTTTACAAAATTTAAAATTTATCAACAAAAATTATAAATTCAGGTAAGCAATGAATATTTTATTTAGAAATCAAATTAAATTGTATTACTGGAGAGCTGAATAAATCGGTGATATATTTGAGAATTAAATTAATTAAGACTTGAAATAAAAGAAACTTAAAATTTAAGATTTTTAATTTAAAAAATTTAAATTGATATGCAAAGTGAAATTATTTTAAATGTTATAGAGATGAAGCAACCCAAGGAATCAAATTCAATAAGCCAGAATTAGCCCGCTATTGCTCCATAATGACATTCGGTAGGCCCAGTAAAGGTTTCGAAATCAATGGGCCTAACTGGGGCGCTCTTCAACGACAATTAATGTTTCATGCCGTTTCTAATCTTTAAAATAATTACTTTCAAACAACATGTCGTCAGATTGATTACTCAGTTTTTAGTTAAAAAAAAAAAAAAGATTGATTACTCAGTTTTGACTAGGTCGCAACTCGCAAGCACAAAAGAAGGGCATAAAACATGCACAAAAGAAGGGCATGAGCAAATAATTATCGAGAAATCATACCCTACAACTTTAATTCTATGCAAATCAATTGTAATGTAATATATTATTAAAAAGATATATATTCGGTAACTAAAGGTCTCGGATTCGAGCCCTGGTTATATAACCACTTTTAAACTCTTGAGATAAACCTTTGCTATTTTTTTGGGGTCTTACCCGGGTTGAACAGGAAGTAATCTAGATGTGGTACGAACTTAAAAGTACATCCTATAATTGGAACCCTCCCAAGATACCTCCTGCGAAAAAAAAAAGATATATATTCAAAAAAATACCCATGCTCTTGTTTTGGTAAAAAAATTCCACCCAAAAAAATGTATGTAATTATTGTGTGTCATATTTTTAAAAATTTGTTACTCCAACTAGACGTGTTGACACAAAATTAGAGCTATAGATTATAATTTTTTTTTACAGCAAATTATGTTTCCCATTGAGATTAGATCTAATTCACATTTTTCCCATCTTGTTTGAAAATCGATTCTTTTTATCTTTCAATTTTCATTTCATTAATACTTAAATCCTTCCGATAAAGTTTCGGTGAATCTCTTATATTAAAAAAAAACTTAAATTTCTCTATTTTATAAAAACATATAGTTTAGTTCTTCTATTTTACAAAAACATACAGTTTAATCCATTTATTTTAATAAAATTAAATAATTTAATTTCTTAAGTTTAAATTTAAAATTTTTTAGAGTAACTATTTTTTAACACTTACATTTATTTCTATCAACACTTTATAGTTAAAAATCAAATTATAATTTTAATGTATTCATTAATTTGCTTAATTTCACTTTAAAAATCAAATTATTCAAAATTTTAGTCTTTAATTTTAACAATCGTAATTTCTAAAGTTATTAAAAAGAAAATTAATTAAACTAAGTGCAAAAAAGTTAATTATATAAAAGAAATTTGATGAAATTTTATTATTTAATTTTTTATTTAATATACTGATAGTTGTATATATATATATATAGATGTTAAAAATTTAATTGACATTGAAATTTTAAATTTAAAATAATTAAAAAATTTTAAGGGACTGAATTGTTTATAATATTTAAACAGAGGAATTAATTGTTTTTTCTTTATGTAAGAGACCTAAATGTTATTTTAATATAAGAGATTTACTGGAACCCTATCGAAAGAAATAAAGTGTTGACAGAATGGAAATTGAGGAGTAGAAAAAATTTAATTTTCAAACATAAGAGAAAAAAATGCAGATTATGTCAAATCTGTGAAAAAAAATATATAATTCACTCTAATTGGTTTGACCTTCTAACTAGATATAATGAATTAATAGTCTGGAACCATCGTATAATTTCTTCAAATATAAACTGTTTTTATTTAAGCGATATTTTAAGTTTGAGCCGTGGTATGTATGAAATGTTATATTAATTGTTGATTACTCTTTACTATCATTATAATTTTATTTAAGTTAAATTGAATTAATTAGAATTTAATAAATTTTGGATCTTAATATTTTAATTAAATAAAAAAAATTCCTTATATTAATACAACATTCTTAGATTATATTAGTTTAAAATTTTTCATGCATAAAAATTTGTTTTGTTTTGTTTGCTTAGAATTTTATAATAAGTCAATCAAGGACGGCTCATTCGACCTTTTTTTATTTCTAAAAATTTTAAAAATTTAGACTTAAATTTTTTATGTATCATTGACCAGATTTATTGGAATCTCATCATTTTTATACTGAGAAATAAAAATATTTTATTTTATTTAATAATTCACATTCAATATGTAAATTTCTTTTGGAAATAATTGTGTTTATTATGTGCTTTTAATTTTTAGTCTAATTGTTAGTGAAAAAATAGTTAAATGGTCACTCATCTACAAGAATATTATGAAGTGTAAGATTTAAATACCGCAATTGTAGATTTTTAAAATTTATTTATATTTGATTTTAAAAAAAAATTATCTTTATTATACAGTACATCAATACAACTTATTAAAAAAATTTCACTCGATTTTAAGCTCAGAGACATAGTATTTTTTTGGCATTACAGGTGAGGTAGCTTCCACGTATCCTATATATAATAATGTTGCGTTTTTTCTGGGCCTCTCCATTTGATTGAGACAATAATTAATTTAGTTGAAACAAATTATAAATTAGTAAATATGCATTCCATAGACGACTTGATGAATTCCCTGTTGAACCGGCAGTTGATTTTCTGTAATAGATGGCTATATATATGTATGTTTTGTGTGTGTATAATATATGTAGCAACTGCCCAGTTTTACAGGAACAAGATATAGATATGCTTACAGCAAGTATGCTTCATTTTCGTGCTGGTTCATGCCTCACCAATATTGCTACTTCAAAAAAAGTAGTTCTCTTTGAATCAGGTAATATATCATTGTCATCATCATAAATTTTTCCTCTCTAAACTTATATATATATATATATACACACACAAAACTAACAATCTTTAAATGACATAGACGGTTCTCATTTAGATAGTTCTCATTTAGATAACATTTTAAATTCGAGTCACGAAGAGTTATAAATATAGATAATCAATGACTCATGAAAGAATTTATTTTATAACTTTGTGATTTATATTTTTAATTATTTATATTAAAAACTAGAATAAAAATATGAAAAATAAAAAATGTAGTAAGAAAGAAAATATCATATGACAAAAATTTATCGCGCATGATAAAATGTTATCCTTAATTTTGATATATTTTATATAGATAGATTAATATGTTGTGAAATGAAAAAATAAAATTTTAAAAATTGAAAATATAAATATAATTAGAAATATGAGAAGTTATAAACTATAAAACATTAATATTTTTGCCTATCCTGGGTGTATATATACCCAATGGTAGAATTTATAAGATAAAACATGAATCATTTTTTTTATCAATCAAGTATATAACATTTAATTGATGTGTCTTAAATCCTAAAATTGGTAGTTGAAAATAAAATAAAAAATTAGAAAATGGAACTACATTTTTTTATTATACTTCATTTACGTTTTTCTTCTATGACTTTTAAATAAAATTAATTTCACATATTTAATAATAATTATTTATAAAATAAATTTTACTTTGTAAAATAATAGAGTGATCATTTTAAAAATTATAATAAAACTAAATAATTATTTTAAGGGAGTTTTCTGGGACTAAAATCTATCTGATAAAAAATGCTTCATTTTATGAGTGTCCATGCCTGACTGCTGGTGCAAATTGTCATTTTCTTTTGCAGGAGGTATGCATATAATTAATTTATATTTGAATATCTTTTACATTTTCATGAAATTAATTTTCTTTAGTTTTTTTTTTTTTTCAAAACTCATTAGATTTATGAGTTTGATTCCGTATTTTTTTCCTTATTACTTCAAATTCTCAAGGAAAAATTCCAAAAAATAGACTGGTAGAGAAACAAAAACAATACGTTTTCAAAGGAAGCTGGCAATGCAAGAAGAAGCTCATCATTGGTGCCAAACACAACAGCAAGGAAGAAGGGTATGCATGGAGAAGAGAAACGCAGAAACTAATTGGAAATAATGGTCTTCCAGCAGCCACATCACATACTGAAAATGCATTAGTAAATCCTGATGTTTGGTCAAGATTTAAGCATAATCTCAACTCCTTGTATCAGTTTTCACGACCCCATACATTGACAGGAACTGTGAGTGGTTCTTCCTGCTTCTTTTTTTTAATCAAGATCAGCTATATACAAACAAGAATTGTCGTGGGCGGCTCTTAATTAATCTTGTTGCTGTTATGATCAGATCATAGCGATCATATCGTTTTCGCTTCTTACAGTGGAAAAAATAGCTGATCTGTCTCCGACATTTTTTATGGGACTATTGAAGGTATTATAGTAAATAGTTATTAGTAACGAAATATTCATAATGATTGTCTTAATTTGATGTGGAAAATTAGAAAAATTTAATATTTTGATTATCTTTTCATTTTCTGGTGATTTAACTCAGATACTAGTGCCAGGAATGTTGGTTAACATCTACGTGACAGGATTGAATCAATTGTATGATGTCGAACTGGACAAGGTAATTAATTAGTAGGCAGCCACCTTTTAATTAATTAACTTTTCCAATGTATAAAAATTTGATCATAAATATATAATCTGGCAATTAAGTTAGATACACCGTTTTGACATTTCAATGTTAGCAGATAAATAAACCTTATCTCCCACTTGCTTCGGGCGACTTCTCAATGGAAACTGGCATTACAATTGTTGCTGCATCTTTGTTGGTGGTAAGTGATTTAGCTTAAAAAAAAAAAATAAAAAAGTTAAAAATAGCTTATTGACATATGTAAGATATTTATAAGAGATCGTATGGCTTGATAAGATTAATCTTGTTTTCCAGAGTGTTGGTATGGGATTTATGTTTCAATCTCCACCAATTCTTGCTACTGTTCTCATATGTTTTGCGCTTTCAAGCGCATACTCCATTGATGTGAGTTTCGTTTATTCTATATTTATACATTGAGACTTAAAAAATTAGTTAAGTTCCATTTGTTCTAACTTACTGTATATATATATGTGTGTGTGTAAAAAAAATGTTGCAGTATCCCTATCTCAGATGGAAGAAACAACCATTTCTTGCTGCATCTTGTATCCTAATTGTCAGGGCAATTGTTTTTCCACTGGCTTCCTTCATACACATGCAGGTACTATGATCTTGAATTCTTCATGTCATATACATAAAATCTTGATTCTGTATATAATTATTGACTTAAGGGTCATAATCGCAGAAATTTGTTCTTGGCAAACCAATAATTATTCCAAGATCGTTGATGTTTGCTATGGGTTTCATGTGCTTCCTTGCTACTTCGATTGCTATACTCAAGGTTAGAGAAACACGAAGCACCAGTTACTTGCTACAGTTAGCAAAAGGACCTGTGATATAGTTTCTTAATTTTTAATATTGCTGAATTTCAACAGGACATACCAGATGTGGATGGTGATAAAGATTTTGGTATTCAAACATTTAGTGTCAAACTTGGTAGAGAAAGAGTAAGTAATATATATATTGAACAGATCGATAATGACCCTGCTAACTCTACTATTAGTTAAGCAAACAACTCTATCCATTCATTATTACATGCTGTTATTTACTTTGGCCTTCTCGCTGAAAGGTGTTTTGGGTCTGCGTTAACATGCTGTTGTTGGCATACGGTGCTGCCATGGTTGTTGGAGCTTCTTCTTCTTCATTGACAAGCAAGCTTATCACAGTATGTTTACGAAAATTCTTACATGCTCCGGATATGTTACACTCTGAAGTTTGATTTTTGACATCTATTAAGTGTCTTACATATATAATTTTTTCGTATGTGTATGTGAATGCAGATTTTAGGGCATTGTGCATTGGGTTTGAGTTTATGGATGAAAGCAAAATCTGTTGATCTCACCAGCCAAAATGCTACGTTTTCCTTTTATATGTTTGTTTGGAAGGCTAGTGCTGATATAATCTCTTTCTACTTGTATATATATATATATATATATATATATATATGTATGACCGGGCCTTAATTTCCCTAAAAAACCAACCTAAAAAGAAATTGCCCTGTATCATGGGAGCAGTTTTGTCCAAATAAAAAAAATAATAATAAAAACTCGTCTTATACGAAGCAGCCCCGACAAATATCATCATTCTATATATATATATATATATATATATATATTGTGATAGATGTTGCTACATCCAACATCTGCAGTATGTTGTTATACATTAAAAGATGAAAAAAATGGATGGTTTTGCTTTTTTATTTCTGCACTTTTTTTTTTTGTGACACTAAGTATAGCAACATACTGTAGATATTGCAACATCTGATATCTAACATAATGCTATATATATATATATATATATATATATATAAACTATGTAGTAACTTACACTTTTTTTCTCTTTTTGCAGATATTTTATGCGGAGCATTTGCTTATTCCATTTATGCGCTGATCAAATATTGAATTCAAAAAATTATATAGTCTTTTTTTCGGATTTATAGACTACTCCTGTATTGTGATTTTCAGTAATAAACAAATATAATGTATAAGAGATTTTCTTTGAGTTGGGATTTCAAGTTTATTTTTGTTAATAATAATTGCTATATTTGAATAGTTAATTCAGAGGTAGTCTTGTGGTAAGATTCAAAATAATTATAGAATTCGTTATGATTCTCGAGAT
>CATIWM010389198.1:0-79977 GCA_949671775.1 Mallotus repandus
AATCACAAAAAAATAAATAAAAACTACAACAAAAACAAGCTCAAAAAAACTGAAAATAAATCAAAAAATTTTACAAAAAACTAATTAAAAATTATTAAAATTAAATGTTTATCCAAAAAAGGCCACATTGGAAAAAAAAAAAGAAAAGAAATGAGAAGAAAAAGGAGATAGGTCACTGTGTCACCATATTTTTTTTAAAAAAAAAAGAAATTTTAAAAACAGTACTTTTGAAAATAAAAAAAAAATTCATGAGTATTTTTAAAAATACTTTTCTTTTCCTAGTTACTTTTGAAAAAGTCCCAAGATGAAATGGATAGTGGTGCTTGTTTTGGATGTTGGGGGTGTGGGTTTGATTTCCACCCCAAAAGACACTAAAAGTCCAAAAGATACAAGCTACAAGCCCATCCTTTTTCTAGAGAGCACAACATAAAATGCTATTACATATGCTTCAACTACAAAAGTACCAAAGCAACTCACATCATGCAGAGAGACAGACTTGAAAAACCTACAAGGTTACCACAAAAATTAAGGCAAATCTTCCCTACAAATACTTTCTATGCTTTGGGTTGGATGGGTCTTCAATTCCAATTTTCCTAACTTCAATACATATATACACATGACAATGTTACCTGTTGATTATGCATATGCATGTGAAACATTACAGGGTCCCTAATGTGTAGAGCTAAATCCTTAAAACACCCCCCAAAAGAAAGAAAAAAGAAAAGCCCATGTACCATCATTGAGCAAGAGAATATAGAAGAACATGGCAAGCAAAAATCTAAGGAAAAAAAAATAAAGGTGTTACAATTAGTGTCCCTACTACCTCCCACCGTCTGCTGAAAGCAATGTTGGTATTTGAGGATAGTGTAATATGATTGTTTGTTATAGCTTTCTTCAATGCAATAAGTGAACATTTGATAATGCCAACTTTCTTTCACTCACTCACCTCCCTAATACATCATTCTTGTCTGCCCTTCCTCATCAAAGACAAAACCAAAAAAAAAAATTGGTGAGAGTAATCTAGTTACTATTTCACTTAAGGTATATTTAAAAAAATTTTCAAACCCAATGTAATTCAGAATTATTGGAACAGAAATGAAAATGGGGAATTCAAAATAGGGAGAACTCGGATCGATTGAAATTATTTGATTATTAAATTAAAATTCATTGACAATATATTTTATTATACTATTATTTATTTGTAAAATTAATTTTTATCAGATTTAGAAAGATAATATTATTTCCTGTAACACAATTTATCAATGCTCATGTTTTTTTAATTGAAAATAATTGTAATTTTTTTATTAATTGAAAAAAAGAGACAAATAATAATAATAAAAGTTCATACACCACATTTGACCTCCAGGCCTGGATCCTTTTGTTGGGACTTGAGAGGTGGGTAGGGACTCTTCTTATCTAGGGAATATTACAAAACAAATAGCACAAACACCCATACTGAGAAAAACAAAAATCATATGTTATCAATCAACACAAAATAAATAAATAAATAAATAAATAACCAAAACATGGGTTTTTTTTTTTTTCTTTGTTTTGATGTCATTGGATGCTTCAACCTTTACTTTTCATCTCCCATGGACTTTCAGAGTTGACAATTTAAGCATGACCATGTTCAAACAAAAGAACTTTTTGGAGATAATAAACAAGTTGATGAAATTGCATGAGATGATAATCTTGTTTTGTTTACTTCTAAAAAAATAATATTGTTTTTGTTTATACTTGTATAATTTTAACTTATTGATTAATCTTCTTTAGCTTGAAAGGCTCTTACTTTAATACATAGAAAGTTTACACCCCTTTTTGTAATTGTAAATATAGAGATCCACATTAAAATATATGTTTGTAGCAAAGTTTTGTAATAGTATATATAAATTGTAGTAGAGTTTTTTTTTTTTAATAAATCAGTGAATTTTATAGTGCGATGATCTGAAATGAAATTCATTACATATTAATATCATAAAAAAAATTTACGATTTAGTTACTCAACATTTAGAAAGTAAAAGTATATACATTTGGATGCACATAAAAGTTTTTGAAACAGTCAACAATTAGCAGTAAAAAAATCTTAACCATTCTTTCCGTTAAATTTTAACACCATAAAAAGAGGAATAGAGGAGTATAGATTCGATCTCTCTAGTCTTCTTAATTAGATGTTTTTTTTTTTTTTTCTATTTGTCCACATCTTAATCATTCATGTTAAGAATAATATAAGAACAAATTATGAAGGTCTTTGAACTTGAAAGCAATACTTTTTTAGCATTAATTGCCATAAACATTTTTAAATCATATTTTGATTAAGCCACAGTAAATTAGAATAATGAGATAACATGGTTTCCTTTTTTACTTGTAAAACCTGCAATGAAATTTAATAATTAATCTAAAATATCATAACATATCTTAATTTCTTACTAAGAAAGCTAATATTTTTTAAAATACATAAAAATTTCGACAAATTAAAATCAGCTATTTATACATTAAAAGTAATGTTTATCCATATAAAATATTAATACTAAATATAATGATTTTAAATTTTTTATCAATATTATATAGCAAAAAGAGATAATTATTAGTGATAATCCTTTACAAAATTAAGTTTGCATTAGTTGTAATTATTATTATTATTAAGGCATGAGCTTAGGCTTAATGACTTTGTTTTTCTGTGGATTTGTAAAGAAGTTTCTTGGGATGCTTTAATAAAGGTCGAATTTGAAGTAGATCCCTTTTGCCAGAAGATGCAATAATTGTTGTCCTACCACTTTTCTGTTCGGTAATCAAGTCAAAATTCAACATGAAAAGGTCAACCATTGCTAGCCATAGCCATGGCAATGGACATTTTTACTACTGCTTACATGTCCTTTTACCTTGTAAAGAGTGTACCTCCCTCCATTGTTGCTAGCAACTGAGAGAATTTATATATATATATATATATATTCAGAATTTCATAAATTAAATTAATTACAAAAGCTTGAAGCATTGATATAAAAATTTTAAAAAATAATTAAAAGATGAATTTTTTTTTTATTTTTATGATTTTCGTTTGTAGTAAAATCTGTCTGGTAATTTTTTTTATAACATTTAAACATCGCATATCTCTTACATTTTATTACCATATTAATTAATATTATATTTATTTTATAATAAAAATTAATATAAAATTAAATTTTAATAATATAATTATTTTATATATGGTTTATCATCAATTTAACTATTTGTATATTTTTAAAATTATTATATTTTTTATTATTTTATTTATTATAAATTTATTATAATTAGTTGAATATTACACAGTTTGATAAATAGTTTTACTATTAGCATTCCTTTTATTTTAATATTATACCATAAACATTCATATAATTTAATAAATTTTTCATGATATTAATTAATAGGATATTAAAATTTTAAAAAATATAAAATACAAGGTATTTAAATGTCATAAAAAGTTATAAATCTGCTTTTATCACTAATTAAAAATTAGAAAAATCAAAATTATATTATTCTCAAAATACAACATATACCATCAAATATTCAGATTAGTTAAATTGATGCAAAAGTAAACAAGCATAAAATAAAAATTAAAACATAGCTGTAAGGTAACAATAATCATACCTAATACCAGGCCAAAATCTCCACCAAAGTCTTAAAAAAACTGCTATTATTTTCCCCAAATGTAACTTTTTTTAAAGTTAGGTTTTGATCAACCTAAAAGAACAATATGTTGTTAGAAAAGGTTAATGCATGAGCATGACTAATAAAATGATTATGGTAAGTGAAAACCATGACTTTTCAATAAATCCATATCAACTTTAGTTTTCCATGATTAATTATTTTTTAGAAATTTGTTATTTAGGGCATACATAAATGTCATAGCAATGTTAAAAAAAATAAGAGAAGATCTATATGAATCAAATAAATTTTTGGTGTTGTATCATGTGATTAAAGTCACATTGGATGCTAAACCAAAATTTTTCATTGTCTTGGTGGGTCAACATTTTACAATTATTGCCTTAAATTTTGTTTCTCTTATTCATATGTAGATTTGAATTGTTTTCAATGAATTTAACTCTAGTTGTTACACTAAAAATGGTGCTAAAAGAAGTTGCTAAACTAAAAAATAATTACACTTCTCTCTCACTCTCTTATTCTTGTAGTAATATTTTAATTTCAAGAATCTTAATTTATTGCTAGAAAAATATATATTAATCGGTACTTATTTTATTTTTCAAATATATTATTTACATTTCAAGTGTATTTGGTTGATATAATAAAGGAGGATATTCATGTCAATGAGCGTGTAATCAAGTAATTACTCATTTATGAAGGTATTTTGAGGTATAAGATTTAAATTATATTATCTTCAATTTTTAAAATTTATTTCTACGTGATTTACACTTCTATTTATAATTTTTTTTAACAAAAAAAAAATTGTTCTAATTGTCAAGTAAAAGTCTGTTGAGATATTGAAGGAAAATTCGTTAATGTACTTTGATTAAAAAAATTAAGTCCTAATTAAATATTTTCATTATTATATCGCTCCCTCTTCTCTCCTCAATATAATCATGCGATAAAAAATCATAACTCTTGATTAAATATTTTCATTATTATATTTAAATAACAAAACAGTTTAGTTCTTATTTTTTTTAAAAAAAATCATATGTAGTAAATGGTTCATTATGGATTTTAAGGATTATAATTTAGATCATAATTTTATTATGTAACTCAATAATTAATAATTAATAACTTTCCAAAAAAAATTCATAAATAATTTTCATTTAAAAAGGGAGTCAAAGAAGATACTCCCGTTTGTTTGTACCGATTTGGAAAGCATACTTGGCAATTTCCTATTCGTCCTCATTGCTACCTGAGGAAGGGACCAGTATTAGATTCCACTGACAGTCAAAAGTAATCTAAATAAGATCTCCACCGTTGGATTCGATTACATCATGGGACAGACTCAATACTATCTCAGCGGTGAAGGCGGGTGATCTCTCGGTATAATCAGAGGGTTGAAGATTTTCCAAATCTACTGCCCTGTACTTGATAATGATCTCACATTAATATTCACTCCTAATTTTTTTTGGCTGAATATACAATTTCACCCTTAAACTTTACTAAATTATTCTATATCACCTCTTAATTTTTATTTTATTCAATTTCACCTTTTAACTTCTATTTTTCACCTATTTAGCCTACGTAACTTCTATTTTTCATCAATTTCACCTCTTACTTCTATTTTCACCTATTCAAGTTCAATACGAGTTAAATACACGCGTTTATTTGATATCTAAGAAGGGTTAAATATGTGAAAAATAAAAGTTAAGAAGTGAAATTGAACAAAATGAAAGTTAGGAGATGACATAAAATAATTGAATAAAATTCAGGAGTGAAATTGTATATTTGGCTTTTTATATATAATAAGTTAGAATAAGCATAATAGAGTAAATTATCATGTTTTATGTCATCTTCGGTCCATAATTTAAAAATACAATTACATTAAAAAATTTCTAATATATTGTTCCATTTCAAACTTAGATAAATAAAAACTTTTATTGGAAACATAATAAAAAAGAATTTTTGACATAAAATGAGTTTCTATTTTTTTTTTACCAAATTGCATTAAACAGAAGAGAAGCTTACAATTTTGAGGATACTCTGCTACAAAGTTAGTCACTAATTGTACTCCTACTAACATGAGATCTAGAGGTAGAAGTAAATAATTATGACTAATCTAAGATAAGCAAAAGCAAAATGAGAACAATAATTTCTAAGATGAGTTGGGATAATTATCCTTGATCGTTGAGGAAACATTTTCAAATTTCTCTACTAGAGAAAGAATTGCAATAAGGCTTAACTTGGATAGGCTGACAACATTTAAGGGATTTGAGTTGCTTGTTGAGCTTGGGCATTTTTCATAGTTAAATAGCTTGGCTTTTGGAGGAGAGAACTCCATTTGGGTTTGCTTCATCAAATGGCTGAACAATCATCTTTTTTCTCTTAGATTGAAGCCCATCAGCTTTGGTCAAAGCAAATCCCAATGTTGAATCCCCTTTGCCATCATTGCCTCCATGTAATCGTCGATTGACAGAGGCTGGCAGGTCATCAATTACTTCGCCTTGTTCACCGCGCTTCAACAACATGCTACTGCATGGACTCGTGCTAGTAGGTTGTTGGGAAGTATACGCTTCTATAAGAGAAGTTGAGTTGAGAGAGAGCTTCTCAGTGAAAATGGATTGCACATATATGAATAAACCAACCTCCATGGACACCGGCGAATGAAGAGCAACCTTTCATGGAGGCTCTACATGAATCCATAAGCCATAAGCATTGTAGCTGTAAACTTGCTCTATAATTTCCTCTTTTATAATGAATGTAGGGCAATTATTAGTGATAGTGGTGCATAACCCACATAGATGACATAATCTCGAAAGCCGCTAAAGCGACAAAAGATTGATTTTTAGGGATAGAACTTATGGATTAAGAAGGTTGATATGGTTTGCTGGAAACCTAGCCCTTACCTTTTCTGCTAGCCATACATGGATCCATGGACCAATAGCTTGGGTGGAATTGTCCCTATGGGTGATTTCCTCTTCAAATTTTATACCCTTAATTTCAGAATATGATCCATTTTTAAGATCTTTATTGATTAGAACTATGTTGAATGTTATAGTGTTTACACTATAGCCTTGGTTGAAAGGGATTCCATAAGTATATTGGAGGTGGTTGTGGTGTTGGAATTTGAGATCATGGGCAATTACTAGAATGAGGAAGTAATAAACCTGGTAGTTGTTACTAGACTAAGGAGGATGAACATGGGGTAGGCTAGATGAAAAAGGCTTTAACTTAGTGTTAATAAGCAGCAGGAGCTGCACCACCAAAAGGACTCTATCCATAGAGAGACTTTCTCTCACTAGAACGCTATCATTTTGATGAAATTCCATACTTCACAAATGAGTTTCTATTTTGGGTTACTGAAAACTAAAAAGTCATAATTATACTAATTTTAGGTTTTATCATCCAATATTGACATTTTAGTTTGAATATAGGCTGATTATGTTTGTAATGGTTCCTAATTTCCCTTTCAAAGCTTGAACATGATTAAATACTTTCACTAAAGAAAAATTTGTATATTCTTTAGGTCATTACAATATCAAATAGCCTAATTAAATGAATCTGCCTTTTATTGAGTCGGTACGCTTTTCAAATTACCATAATATAAAAAGGAGTAATGTTAGATCTCACTACAAACGACATGAAGAGTATATCGAGGAATACATTTATTTATTTTTTTTATCTGCCAAAAAACTATAAGGGTAAAAATGAAAACTATCAAATTTTTATCTTCAACTATGTAACAACATATTGTTGATGTCATTTTTTTTAACAACTAGCCTAAATAGGGACATGAATGGTATATAGAGGGACACATTTATTTATTTTTTTATTTGCCAAAAAATATAAAGATAAAAGTAAAACTATCAAATTTTTATCTTTAATTATGTAACAACATATCATTCATGTCATTTATTTTTTCAAACAACTAATCTAAATGGCTAAGTCTAATGGCCGAGAGTGGAAAAGTAAGAGAGGTTGGAAGATCGAATTTTATTCTCAACCAAATGCTTTGACCTTGTAACAAAATATTCTATCATGTATTCTAAATGGATTAAACTGTTCATGTCACTTATAGCGACATATATTATTATTTTATATAGAAATATTATACTTAATGAACTAGTCTTTTATTGAGTCAGTTCAAACTAAATCCTATTATACTGATTTTAATCTTTAGCTCAACTCATCCTTAACTCAGTAAAAATGTGTTTTACCAACAAAATTTTAGTTTAAAATCCAAAAAAAAAAGAGAGGCAATTTCGTTGACGAGAGTGATAATAATATTATAAAAATGTGAAAGTAATATAGATTTGCTCAATCGCTCAAACAAAAAATATTTGGTCAAAAGTATAAATTCAACATTTTGTCCTAATTATACATTAGACCTTTTTTTTTATTCAAATTGATTTTTTTTATATATATAACCTGAATATAAAGTTTTAAACATTTTTAACCTTACACAATAATTTTTTAAAATTTTTTATTAAATTTTAAAATTTTTACAATCAAGTGATATACATTTCAAAAAAATAATCAATTTTATACATTAATACAAATAGCAAATTAATATTGCTCCAGAATTTTTTTAGGAATATAATTGTCCCAAAATTTGATTTTAATAGTTGAATAAAAAATTTAGAGCAAATTACATTTTTCTCTCAGAGGTTTGATCAAATTCATACTTTTCTTCCTCCTATTTGAAAATTGAACTTTTACATCATTCGGTTTTAATTTCATCAATATTTAAATTCCTCCGTTAACTTTTTTGTTAGAATTTTTATATCAAAATATATTTAACCCCCTCTAGTTTATAAAAATAAATCCAGTCCCTAAATTGTAATAAAATAAAATAATTTAGTTCTTTAATTTTTAAAATTATTTTAAATTTAAAATTTATTTCAATACTAACTAAGTTTTAGACATATGCATATATCTCCATCGATATATTAACTCAAAAGTTAAATTATAATTTTAATAAATTTTTAAATTTTCATAAATTTATTTTATATTCATTCTTTTACTTAATGTCATTAAAATTTGTTCCATTTAAAATTAGTATTTATCTAAAACTAAAGTAATATATAAAATGGATCACTTTAAAAGAAGGTAAAATTAATGAAATCAAACATAAAAAAATAAAAATAAAATAAAAGTGATGAAAATTAATTAATTTATCAAAATAATAATTTATTTTTTTAATTTTGAAACATTGATAAAGATAGGTGTAATTATTTAAAATTCAGTAAAAATTATAATTTAAATTTGATATAATTAAAAAATTAAAAAAGAACAACATTTATTTATTTTATTAAAATAAAAAGGAATAAAGTATTTGTATTTAAAAAATAGAGAGGTAAAATGTGTTTTATAAAATAGAGGGAGTAAAATGTCTTAATTGTTAAGATAATAGCGAAAAATTTAATAAAAGGGTTAAAGTATTGATGAAATTAAAATTGAAAAATGTTAAAATTTGTGATACCCTCAGATAAATTCTTATTTAATTATACTTTCTTTTCCTAAACAAAAGGTTACTTGTAGAACAAAAATGTCCAAATCGATAAGGAAAAGGAGTTCATTATCAGGATGAATCTCGGATTAGGGTGGAAAACTTCCTAAATAAGAATAAGTCCTACATAGGATTCCTCTCAAGTTTGAGCACTATACTCTCTATAAATACTCTTTACTGCTCCCTTAACTATTCATTCTATTCCCTGAGCTTATTGCTCTCTCTCTCTTTCTCTCTCTAAATTCTCTAATCTCTCTCCGACTTAAGCATCAGAAGATTTGTGGGGGAAACCCCACATTTCACCTTACTTCCTTGTTAATTGCTTGATTGCAGGACTCGGAGGTTCCGAAATTAAGTTATCAATTTAGTTTTCAAATAATAGAGAGAAAAAGGGAAAAAAATATAATTTGCTCAAAATTTTATTCAACAATTTAAAATTTTTCATTAATTGGAATAATTTTTTATTAATTAATTGCTAAAATTAAATTAATGAATAAATTTTTTAATTTAACTTTTAAAATTAAATTTTGGAATAATTATCAATTCGTTATTTATATTTAACAAATAAAATTAACCTTTTTTTTTGAAATATAAATGTTTTTAAAATTCAAAAAATGTTAAAAGTTATTGTGTATGTTTGAAAATATTTAAACCTTTACAATTAGGATATATATTGTACTTATAAAAAGTTCAATACGGTTTAATACTACAAGGAAAAGTTTCAATTTTGATAAAAAAAAAAATCAATGTAAAATGAGAGCATTAGGTTGAATTCTAATTTGGACATTTGGCCAAAAATATGTCATGTGAGCTATGCGTAGATAGTCCTTGAAAGAGTTCCCACGCATGGCACGTGCGAGGTGGACTAGTGTCTCTTTCTTTTCAGGCAACTTTTTTTGTCTTCACTCTCTCTCTCTCTCTCTCACGAGAAACCTTTTTCTGTTGAGTTGTTTGTTAGTTCTGTTGTCTCTTTTTATTTTATTAGTTCCAAGGTTTTAATTATTTTACTATTTTATTTTGTTTTTATATTTTTTTTGGTCTGACTTTTAAAATGGGCCCCTTTCAATGTCCTCTATTTTTTATTTTTATTGGTGGGATTTTTTTATTAATTTATGTGCCCAATGACCAATGTGTATCTTTTACAGTTACAACAACCAAAACCACTCTGACATTTAAATAATTTATCATTGTTCATTGTAAAAAAAAAAATTGATAACATGATCAATTCAAGTTGTAATTTGATCACTGAATGGCAACTAAATGGTAGTAGCACAAAACTATAAAATTTTGAGTTCAATACCAACACTTTAAGTCAAGGAAAAGTTTAAATTTCTTAAAATTTTATTTCTAAAAAAAATATTTACTTAAAAAGTTGTACTCTTCTTACAAATTCATCGTATTTAAACTTTGAAATAGTAAGAAATTTTACGGTTATTGAATATTGAAAGTATTTGATGAAAAAATAAATTGAGTTTTATCTTTTAAAGCAATATTTTTATAAAAAATTTTATATTTTTTTAGCTAAACTTTAAGTTACATTTTAGTTGGATAGTTTTATTTGTCAATGTTGCGATAATGAGATTAAATCTTTCTCTCTATATATATATTGAAACAATACGTATATTAAATCACTAATAAATGATGGTCTAGTAATTATTTTTTTAATGTAAATTTTGATT
This sequence comes from Mallotus repandus, assembly GCA_949671775.1. Classification (NCBI taxonomy): domain Eukaryota; kingdom Viridiplantae; phylum Streptophyta; class Magnoliopsida; order Malpighiales; family Euphorbiaceae; genus Mallotus; species Mallotus repandus. The sequence goes on from CATIWM010389198.1 coordinate 10,813, forward strand.
TTTATTGAAATTAATTATAAAGTTAATTTTCATCTATAAAAAAGACTACCCCTTGTGTTTCTTTTCACATTTTTCTTCTAATACAAAAAATTGACTTCATTTATACACATGAAAATTTGAATTTATCTATAATTTTTAATATTATAAAAATTTTTACTATTTAACTATTTAATTTTGCACATATAAACTTTTATTATTAATAAAGATGGTTGTGATTAATAGTATAGATATGTCCCTTGAAATTTACCCATAATTTTCTTCTCGGGATGGACTGTTCATTATGTTGTAATGATGGTCTGTTTTTTTAACAAATTTCTTAAAAAGTTACAAACTTTTAGTTATTTTTTTTAACTTTTAGCTAAATATTTTTGTCGAATAAATAATGAAAATTATTTCATTAATTGAAGTTGATACAAACAAACAAACAAACAAACAACTAAATATTTCAATTTGATATGACATGACAATTGGTTAGAAAAATAATTATATGAGATTTAAAAATTCATATTTAATTATAAAATTATTATGATAATTTATTTGCATAAAATAATTAACCTACTCAATTATTAATATCATAGTAATATATTTGAGTTACCCATCACTTAGTTCAAGTGATTAATGGTATCATGGGTTTAAGTTCTAGGGATAACGTCTCTAGGTACTTAAATGTTGAATTACCTGTTTAGGACTGACTAGTTTTAACTATGAAATTGACTCCATTTAGATATTAAAGGTTCAAATTTTCCTTCCCTCTATCTTTTGAAAATTATCGTTCAAAAAATATATATATATATATTTGAGCTAATTTAAATAGATTTTTTTTAATTTTCTCATATTTGTAATTTTATATGGATTAAATTAGATTTTAATTATAATTTAATCGATTATGAATGCCGATAGTTTAATAAAAAAATTTAAACTATAAGGTAAAAAAAAACATTTTATTGTATGTGCTTACAGTTTAATTTACATGGTAAAAAAAATATATTTTTGATTGGCATTAGAGAAGTAAAAATATTTTATTGCAAGACATTTATTGCATACAAGGTACAGAAGTAACTCCTTCCAAATACGGTCACTGAAGGGTCGATGGAAGGTCAGATCCTGTCTTCTGTGTATTTCACCACTATAGTAAACAAAAAAGGGTAGGACATGCAAATTAATAATTATCATTTATTGTTGATTTTCTTTTTTTTTTTCTAAAAAAAATATTTGTTCATATTTTTTCATTGCAAGTGAGATATGGGTTGGATCTCATTTGTGGTGTAATGCTACAATTTGCTGCTGTAATTATTATGCACAAAATGAAGAAGCTATTTGTTGAATTTTTTGTTATGATGTAGAGGTTGCCCACACCAATCACTACTTCTTTGAAATCAACCTATTGATTATGTCTTTCCATATCAGAGCTTATATATATATATATATATATATATAAATAATAATAACATGCTCTGTTTTTTAATAGAAAGCCAGATGAAATATAACTTAAATTTTAATAAATTGTATAATATTATAAAAAAGAATTAATATTTAACTACTCTAACATGCTCTTCCTTTTGTTCCCTCTTCATTTATCTTTCCTGTTTTTATGCCAATTTTCTCACCCACATAATTTTTTTAGTATCAAAAGAAGGGAATTTTTAAAAAAGTAATAGTTTTTTTTAATTTCTGCATTTATTTTTCAAATACTGATTTTTACTGTTTAACCTTCAACTTAAACATTGATTTCACGCATATATTATATTGCTAAATCTATATATATATATATATATATTAAATTTTGAGTCTTAAAGTCATTAAGTCAAAAATTTAACAAGCGTCTATCTTCAAATTTGAATATTTACTCTAAAAATTAATGTGTCAAATCTAAATTTTTTATTAAAAATAAATTTTTTATCATATTTATTTAGTATTATTTTGTAATTAAAACACTATTATATATATCTCAACATTACTCAAATTTTAAAGATATTTATATACTACATATTTTCCTACCTTAAATCACTCAAATATTTTTTTCACACCATTAGAAATTTTATTTTTTTTAAAAAATTAAAGTATAATAATTATTTAGCATTATTTTTCAAATTAAACACTACTATATATACTCTAATACTAATATAATAATTTTAAAAACTAATCTTATTATAACTAAAAAATTATGCTAATAAAAATTAAATTTATAACTAATAGTATGTTTTGGTATTTACCTCTAAAATTTTATGTGTAACACAGAGTAAAGCTCTATACTATTTATTATACTGTTAATAGAAATTTATTGTACTATTTATTTATGCTAAAAAATTTTATTACATTAATTTTCAATCTATATAAATCTTTTATGTAAATTTTATTATATATATTTATTTTATAATTTAAATTTTCACTAACAAAATATATTAAAATATAAATAAATAATTTATTAAAAGTAGTCCGCACATCGAGCGAATATATACAACTAATTCTCCATTAAATTTTATTGGTGAGTTAGTGAGAGTATATAGTCTAGCAGTTAAAAAGATATTTTAAAATATAAAATTGATATTGTGCTGTTATTAAATTATAAAATTAATTTTAATTTTATTAAAATAAACTATTTTATAATATTTAAATTATTTGACCTGTTTATTATAAAAAAATTTACTGATAAATGTAAAAAGTTTAGGTTTTATTAAATACAATTTTGACTTTTAATGTTTTTTATAAAAATAAATATTAAAAGAATTTTATTTTATTTATATAATCCATTCAATCCAACTTTATCACTTAAAACTCATGTAATTATTGAATTATAAGGACATACTATAAAGAAAGAAAACCTCTTTTATGGTAGACATGAGTGCGACACAATACAGATACGGTGATACAGTAATTTTTAAAATTTAAAGACATGATACGGGTGAAATATGTTATATATATATATATATATATTAAGTATTTAAATTTTATAAATTTTTTATTTTATCACATAAACTTTATTTTTTAACAAATTATCTTTATATAATAGAAAATAATGCACATTTTATATGGAATATATATATATAATTTAAATGTAAAATATAGATAAAATATAAAGATGTAATAATTCAAATGTAATATATATATTCTATATAAAATGTGTATTATTTTCTATTATATAAAGATGATTTGTTAAAAAATTAAACCTAGTGTGATAAAATAAAAACTCTATGAAATTTAAATATTTAATATAATAATTTAATTAATTATCTATAATTGTCATATATAAGGCAAACATAAAAAAATGACCAATTAAATTAATTAAATTAAATTATTAATAACTAAATTATTGATAAATAAATTAAATTAAATTATACAAAAAAAAGCTAAAAAATATTCTAAAAAAGTGATCCACCGTGTCTTAAAAGTATCCAGCAGTGTCGGTCTCGTGTCCCAGTTGTGTCGATCCCGTATCTTAAAAAAATAATAAAATAATAGAGTCGTGTCGGACACATATCAGAGGCGCATCGGTGTCTGAAAAGTGTCTAATATGGATACTCTACCCTATTTGAAGTGTCGTTATTTCATAGGGTTTATTTGGTTCAAATGAATTTCATAAAAATTTATAAAATTTATTACTAATATATTTGATTTAAATAAAAATTTTATAAAATTTATTTCGAATTTTAATTTTTTAATTTTATAAAATTATTTAAAAATAAATCAATTATTATTAATAAAATATATTTAATTTAAATAAATTTTATTTAAAATTTATTTGCGTATAAATTTTTTTTGATGGCATTGAACTGTAGTTTCATTGTTTTTTTTATGTTATATCCTGGGCTCCTAAAAGGTCAAAAAAAGGTGCCAAAACCTGCAGTGTAATCAAAGAAAAAATGGCACTTTTCAATTTGGTCTGTAAAAAAAAAAAAAAGTTCAATAAACTCTGTTATAACTTTATGAAAAATCCAAAAAGTAACAATGACTTGTTTGCACAGGTCAGATACCCTTAACCCATCAAGGACTACCAATCCATCTCTCTGTCTATGTTCTCGCCTCACTCTCACTCTCACTCTCATTCATATATACAAAACCATTGAATACAACATAACCAATCTCCCTCTATCTTTCTCAAGGTCCTTCAATGGCTTCTTCTACTTACAGACACTGCTGTTTTGTTTTTTCTTTTACTCTTAGCTTCACTTTCTTTGTTGTTAGTTCTGCTTCAACTGAAGCTGATATCCTTCTTTCCTTCAAAACTTCCATTCAAGACCCCAAGAACTCACTTTCAAGCTGGTCTAGTCACTCAAATGGTCATTACTGTAACTGGACTGGAGTTACCTGTTCTTCACTTACTGTAACTTCTCTTAATCTTCAAAGTTTTAATCTTTCTGGTGAAATCTCTTCTACAATCTGTGGACTAACCAATTTGACTGTTCTTAATCTTGCTGACAATCTTTTTAACCAGCCTATACCTTTGCATCTTTCTGAGTGTAGTTCTTTAGTTACTTTGAATCTTAGTAATAATCTCATTTGGGGTACAATCCCGGATCAGATTTCTCAGTTCAAGTCTCTACAAGTACTTGATTTTGGCAGAAATCACATTGAGGGAAAAATCCCAGATGGCATTGGCTCATTGGTGAATCTGCAAGTACTCAACTTGGGAAGCAACTTGCTTTCAGGTAGTGTTCCTTCTGTTTTTGGGAATTTTACTCACCTTGTTGTTCTTGACTTGTCTCAAAATGCATACTTGGTGAGTGAGATTCCTAGTGATATTGGAGATTTGAAGAATCTTGAACAACTTTTCTTGCAAAGTTCTGGTTTTCACGGTCAAATTCCTGATTCTTTTGTGGGTTTGCAAAGTTTGTCCATTTTGGACTTGTCACAGAACAATCTAAGTGGGGAGATTCCTCCAACACTAGGCTCTTCTCTCAAGAGCCTTATGTCTTTTGATGTCTCACAGAACAAGCTTTCAGGGTCATTCCCAAATGGTGTTTGCAGTGCACAAGGTCTTATAAACCTTGCTCTTCACACTAATTTCTTCAATGGTTCGATTCCTGCCTCAGTTAATGCATGTTTGAATCTTGAGAGATTTCAAGTTCAAAACAATCAGTTTTCTGGTGATTTTCCTGATGGGTTATGGTCATTGAACAAAATAAAGCTCATTAGAGCTGAAAACAACAGGTTTTCTGGTACAATACCAGACTCAATATCAATGGCAGGTCAACTAGAGCAAGTTCAGATAGATAACAACAGCTTCGCTGGTAAAATTCCTGAGGGTCTTGGTTTGGTTAAGAGCCTGTACAGATTCTCTGCATCTCTTAATGGGTTCTATGGTGAACTGCCTCCTAATTTTTGTGATTCTCCTGTAATGAGTATTATAAATCTTTCCCACAATTCCCTTTCTGGTGATATTCCTGAGCTCAAGAAATGCAGGAAACTTGTCTCATTGTCTTTGGCAGATAATAGTCTTACAGGAAAAATCCCAACATCCCTTGCTGACTTGCCTGTGCTAACATACCTTGATCTGTCTGATAACAATCTCACTGGTTCAATCCCACAAGGGCTGCAAAATTTGAAGCTTGCTCTCTTTAATGTATCCTTTAATCAACTTTCTGGTAGAGTCCCTCCTGCTCTAATCTCAGGTCTCCCTGCTTCATTCTTGGAAGGAAATCCTGGCCTTTGTGGCCCAGGATTGCCTAATTCTTGTTCTGAAGAGCTTCCAAGACACCATAGTTCTGTTGGTCTTAGTGTAACCGCATGTGCTCTAATCTCTATGGCCTTCGGCATTGGAATTTTGCTTATTGCTGCTGGGTTTTTTGTGTTCCATCGATCCTCTAAGTGTAAATCTCAGATGGGTGGCTGGCGCTCGGTGTTTTTCTATCCTCTTAGAGTAACTGAGCACGATTTGGCAATGGCAATGGATGAAAAAAGTGCAGTAGGAAGCAGTGGAGCTTTTGGCAGAGTATACATTATAAGTTTACCTAGTGGAGAACTGGTTGCTGTAAAGAGGCTAGTCAATATAGGGAGCCAAACTTCTAAAGTATTAAAGGCTGAGGTCAAGACATTAGCCAGGATTAGGCATAAGAGCATCGTGAAGGTTCTCGGCTTTTGCCATTCAGACGAATCAATATTTCTAATTTATGAATACTTGCAAAGGGGGAGCTTAGGGGATTTGATTGGCAAACCAGATTGTCAGTTGCAATGGAGTGTTAGACTGAAGATTGCCATTGGGGTTGCTCAAGGACTGGCATATCTTCACAAGGATTATGTTCCACATTTACTTCACAGAAATGTCAAGGCAAAAAATATTCTTCTGGATGCGGATTTTGAACCAAAGCTTACAGATTTTGCCCTTGATCGAATTTTGGGGGAAGTTGCTTTTCGTTCAACCTTTGCTTCAGAATCTGCAGACTCTTGCTACAATGCTCCTGGTATACTTCTTTCTGTTCTAATTAACAAATGCATAATCCACTTGTGTGCTTGTGTTTTCTTTAAATACCCAAGAATTTGACTCATTTTGTTTCATATGAACTACTTTCAACTGCAAATGAGGTTGCATTTGCTGAGTTGGGCAGCACCTTAGGACCTCTACTTTGGTTCCTTTTCTGAATAGTATGCTGCTAGTTCTTGTTCATCTGAAGATAAAGAAGCATTACCATGATTTGGTCAAATATGTTGTCTTGAAATATGACCGCTTTTGCTCAACTATATTGCTGTTGCTTTCTTGATTGCAGAACTTGGATACAGTAAGAAAGCAACAGAGCAAATGGATGTTTACAGCTTCGGTGTTGTACTACTGGAGCTAATAACTGGTCGACAAGCTGAGCAAGCAGAACCAACAGAGTCTCTTGATATCGTGAAGTGGGTTCGTAGGAAAATCCACATAACTGATGGAGCAGTCCAAGTTCTAGATCCTAAGATTTCGAACTCTTTCCAACAAGAGATGCTGGAAGCTCTAAATATTGGTATTCGATGCACGTCTGTAATGCCAGAGAAACGACCATCGATGGTGGATGTTGTAAGAGAACTTCAGTGCCTAAGCTCAAGACCTCAGCTTCCATGTTCAGACTTCTCAACCTCGGAAGAGAGTTCTTCACTTCCGGTTTAAATGAACGAGAGATTACCTTATTTTTTTGGGTCGGTTTCTGTATGTACAAAATGCAACTTGATTTCACATGTATTGCTTTAAATCTCATCTGAACGAGGAAAGGAAAGTGTTTGTATGGTATTCCCTGGTCTGAGTTTGGAGCTTTAGACCTGCAGGGTAACAGTAATACATCAAGTTTACAATGTTGATTCTGTTGATGATGATCTCATTACTGCTATACCTTAATAGGTAACATTTTTTTTATTTATTTTCTTGCAAATCTTTTGGTTCAAAGGAGATTAATCGGTGCTGGTGAAGGAGTAGTCAAGTGATAACTCCTCTTTAAGGGCATCATGAGATATAAGATTAGATTCCTGCTATCGGAACTTGTTAGTTAAATAGGCTGAGCAGGCACCGGACAGGATATGAAATTGCCCTGTAAGTTAATAGTGAATGTTATACAAAGATAAGTTATCTCCAATACTCTTGACACAACAAACAAGCTTCAAGTTTCTCTAGTTTTTACATTGAGTTATCTTTCAGACTCGGGCATTTTATATACAGTTTTCCATCCTTGCAAGGATTCTTTGTCTGGTAATTTGTATCTATAGGAATGTTGGTGATCAAATTTGTGATGATGAGTTTATAAAAAATTAAATGCAATGTTACGTAATTAGGGGTGAGCATTTAGTTCGGTTTTTTGGTACTTCGGTTTGATTGTTTTGTTAGTCAGATTTTGAAAACTAAAATAGTTTTTGTTTGGTTCAGTTTTGAGAAAAAAAATTTCAATTAACTGAAAAATTAAAATAACTGAATTTTATTTTATGTAATATATAAATAATTATTTAACTAAATTTTTTTAAAAATAAATTAAATTTCTAAAATATCATATGATAAAAGTACAGAATGAAAATGCTCTACTTTAAAAAAAAAAAAAAATTCTAGAAAACCAAAATCTTCATTAAATGAAATAGAATGACTTATTATTTTTTTTTTCAAAAGTAAAATGCAACTTGATAACAAGCTGTCTAATATACAAAAAGAACTGATTGCTGAAGCAGCATTTAAACATTTCTGAAACTTCTAAGAAAATCGTTTCCACTTTTTCACTGATTACTTTTCTCCGTGTTCTCTCTTCCCTTTATATCCTTCATATTTACTTTAAAAACAAAACATATACACAACAGGATCGCTCCTCACATTCCTGCAGACCATACCTCCCGAAGGAGTTCATACCTTGCATTTGTAACTGCATATCCTGTATGTTCCAAGTGTTTTCCATTGCCATTTCCATTAGGTACAGTAGTTGGAGATGATAGTGAACTTTCTATTATGGATGTAAGAGGAGAATCCAATTCTTCCAGTTCTTCATCGCTTGTATATCCTTTCCTTTGGATAGCTGATACATTTCTTGATAGCTGTGATTTAGCTCCCACCTCTGCAACTTTTTCAGACACATCGGCAGAGGAAGGTGGGGTGTATACAACTGTGGCAGCTGTGTAAGGGAAGTTTCTTGCTGAATCTCCTGACAGTCTTCGCTCCACAATGCTCTAATAGGAGTGCATATATAGAATCAGCTTGGTATATCAACTAGAAACAAATTGGAAGGAAAGCAAAATCCTAGTACCTCGGCATTCAAGGCCTCCAGCATGTCTCCCGGGACAGCATCCGGACAGAACTCATCAGGAGTGAAGTTGCAAAGAATCCGCTTAACTAACGGGAGACAAATTGATGGGCATACCTTTGAAAAAAGAAGAGGGATAAAGAAGCAGGTCAGAAAAACCATCAACTTAAAAAAGAAACGAAAGCAAAAGACTTTTCATGCAGACATGATATCAACCTCCTTTCTTATTGATCTGTCCATTAGCATGTCTTTTGGAAGCATCAGAAGATCACTTAATTCATTTAGAAGATTAAAGGATTTAGGTTCCCGATCCTTCCTGTCATCATTATCGCTGTTGTGCTGATCTTCTTTTAGGGAATCATCAGAATCCATGCCAAACATATCAGTAAGCTGTCTGGACCACGTTCCAACCTACATGGAGAGTAGACTTCTCATGTTTTAATACTAGCATTTGAAAATAATCTGTGACAGATATATGGGTGCATAAAGGATTCTGTAAATCAGCACAGCCTCACTACATTGGCTAACACATAATGCTCCTAATGTCAAATGTTCATTCTTTTAAGCATTTGACAATGGGAACATTACGTTTACCAACTTTGCAGTTTTACATCAATTATGGCCTACAGCGAAGAGAAATATATCAATTGCTATTGCACTTGCTTTTTAGGCCAGTGAGGCAATCAACTGTTAAGGCAATGTGAATACATACAGAATTTTTCAGTTGGGCACCAGAACCGAAGCTCAAGTATCCAGCTGGAATAGGCAGAACCTTTGAATCTACGATAGGATCTGACACAGGGTCAGTTGGAATCTCATGAGCTGACTCACGCAGAATGGCATTGAACATAGCCACATCTAGTCTGGAAACACACTGTTCCATAACCTGATCACGAAGACATACCCGATAACAAGGAGCTGATAAGAATGCTGAAACAGACTAGAGTCTGCTAAAATATTTATGCAATTCAGGTATTTGAGGATATGAATTGATAATGCCATGGCAGTTAGAAAACAGCATAGAAATTGGAGATCAAGATGACAAGTGAACAACTAAAAAAGTTGTATGTACCATTTTCGCTATAATGGGCAAGCAACCGCACTCATGTCCTCCTGCTCTAACAGGACAAATACGTTGAGAGGCATCTCGAAAAGCATTTTTCCATAGGTCAATGGAAAAGCTCCCTTGCTGCTGATCACCAAGGGATGGCCCCAGCAATCTCCCAAAGGATTTGCTGGAGGACAAATTCCTACCAGGTGATTGCATATGTGGAGTCAAAGCCTAAAAACATGAGAAAAAACATTACTTGGAAGCAAAAATCTTATCAACTTTTCAAAATGTTAAAATCTATTTTTGGTGGAAACTATGTCTTAGTGTCACAAACAGATACTAACAATTGGCAAATTGCCATCCAATGAAGTCAGGGGCTCAAGTTTATTTAACCAAGAAAAAAAAAAAGAACAGAGAAGGGATAATTTGATTAATTAGGTTATACGATTATTATGCCATATTCATAAGCATCAACATAAACTTACAAAATGATGAGTGCCTTCTTACCTGCCACCATACTGACTCAACTATTCGAGAAAATATCCACGATTCAACTTTTTCTAGTGCAGCTGTGTAGGTTCCTGTCTCCTGCCAATCGTCCACAAGCTGCATAAAACCATTAACTTGTTTACTACTACAACCACCCTTCCACATCAATGTTGCAGGTTTTCCTTCATTTTTCTTGGTAACCCCATTGTGTGGAGCGAACCTTGGAAGAGGACTGGAGTTACGTGAACTGCCAAAAGCCTCAGAAATGATCTCCCTCAGCACAATGGTGTTGGACAGCCAAAAGGTTAACCTTAACATAAAGAAAGATTTTTTCAGTCTGCAATTTGAAGCAACACCTTAAAAATTAATTTTAACATAATGATATGAATGTTCACTTGCCTGGGAACATCATTACCACAGGACTTGGCAATCAAAACAAGTCCTGATACAGTGTTTTTAGCAATCGTTGCTCGCTTGTCTTGGGACCAATACTTACAAGAATGAATATAGAGTCTAGAAAGGCGTCGTGCAGGTGTATGCACTTTATGCGCTGAGCTCCCATGTTCTGGCACTACAGAATACAGTGATATTTCAAGGGCAGCAACTTCTCTAAGCTCCTCTTCTAGTTTCCCAATTTTCATTTCCATCTCTCCAATTCTTTGATTTAGAGCTGCCTCATCCTCATGTTCACCATTTTCTTCAGCATCAACAGTTTCATTGTCACTTGCAACACTCTGAGTACCATTTGAGGTCTCATCCAAAACATCTATTTCTTTTGCATCTTCAGTCGGCTTTTCATCGGCTCCTTCGGAAGACTCCAAGGAAGGTTTAGCAGGAACTTTCATGTCTTTATAATTCCTATCCAAAGGCATTTTGCTAGTAACTCTAGATGTCTCTTTATTTGGCTTTGCAGGTTTTTTAGGAGTGTTTCTTGCTGCTTTAGATTGAGATTTACTAGTTCCACTATCAGATATCACATTTGATCCGCGACAACTTTCTAATGAACCCTTATTGCTAACACTTTTGGGTACTCTGCGAACCTTTTCTACTTTCTCATCATCAACTGTCAACAGATCCCCTTGTGATGACACAGAATCTTTTATTGTCTCAGTATCTGATTCATCTTCCTTACCCAGCTTTGATTCTTTCTCTAAATCACTTAAATGATCATCTAAACTCTCATTGTTATTGACTTTTGCCACCGAGGAATTGGCTTTTGGACCTAGAGGTGCCTCCTCAAACCTGTTGACATCATCCACATAATGTATAACCAAGTTTTCATAAACTTCAGAGGGCTCCGTGTTCAAATCACTTACTAAATTACTGGAGTCTGGTTTAGCATGAGAAGGTTTAGATTCAGTTTCCTTTGCAGTCAAGGTTTGTTGTGGCTTTCGGTCCCTCTTTTCGGTTTTGGCAGAGCGCTTGGATTGATTACTATTTGGAGTTCTCCTCCTGTCAATCTCTTTCATACTTGAATTGCTTCTCCACTTACCAAAATGCAATCAAATGGATAATCAAAACTGTCATGAAGAAAATTTTAAAAACAAAAATAGCATCAATATCCCCACAAAAATCTAAAAAAGTAAATGCTAAATATACCAAGAATACAGGAAATTCATGTAACTGCACTTACTTCTGATGAACTAATGCCGTCCTTCTTCTGCTACTAAAAATAAAAAAATACCCAAGAATGAGTCTGCAATAAAACAAGTCTGGGTTGGTCAGAAAAGGATGCATAATGCAGTTGATGAAATATGTAGCCAGCAAAGCATCAATGGCTATGATAACATTAGAGAACATCAATTATGGTGCTAGCATCACAAGAATGAAACCAATTAAAAACAGGGCATAGCAGACCCAACCCAAGATTTTTCATAAAGTTTCCATTTCCGGGTATAACTGGCCTGTGGAATTATGCAAAAAATAAAAAAAATCTATTTGCTCAAATGGCTGACAACTACTAAAAGTAGAACATATCACCATGTGCCACTGACATCACTATCTCTACAAATGGAATAAAATCAGTGATAACCTTTCAGTCTAGTGGCAAACAGAGGAGTAGGAGAAAAAGAAAAGAAAAAAGGGTGAGCATGACACAGCATTTGAAAAAGCAAAAGAAGAAGAAGAAGAAGAAGAAGAAAAATCAAAGAAAGCAAGAATTAAAGTTGGTGATTTACTTTTTCTTTAACTCTGACATAATACATGCAGATCCTCAGGCATAAAACAAGAAGAAACACACAAAGACTCGAAATTTACTCAAGATTTACATCTAACAATTAAAAAAAAAAGGTTGAAAAATGGATCTGATTCAAGAAAGCGGTTACAGAACTATAAAAATCAAGAAATAAGAAACAAGATCCAATCTTTATCAATCATCAGAACAAAAAAAAAAACCAAGAAATGTTAAAGAAAAGAAAAAGAACGGTTTTCAGAACTCAAAACCATTGCCCCACCATTAAAATGCAAGAACGTTTGGAGTCGGTTAATTCAGTACCATCATCAGTAGCTTTCTTTCGTAGCAAAAACGACAAAATAATATTAAACAAAACGACAGTTTTTTGTTCAAAAAAGGAGAAAAAAACAAGAAACTTGCTTGCTTACTTGCTGCAACACTGCTTCCAATGCACTGTAAAGAACTTGGGGATCGTCAACTTAATGATAATGATGATAATGATAACAGACTGTTTACTTTTTGCTGGTTTTCATGTGAAGTGCGGGAAGAAGAAGAAGATGAGAATTTAAAAGGCTTGTGTACGGATTTACCGGAAATAAGCTGTCGGTGGATGAAGTGCGACCGGTAATAGCCGGTTCTATGTCCACATTACATGTTTGACGCTGTTTGCATAAAAGTCTGGTACACCTGAGGTCCAATTGTAGGCAACGTCTACACCCTGTATATCGCATCCCATAATTAAAAACTTTATACCTTAAACGAGGTAACCATAGAACTATAATAAAATATATAATCAACCAATAGTTTTTGAATTTGAAACAAGGTAAGAAGAAATTATTCGATCTTCTTATTTTTCTTTCTCGAACGAACGGAGATATCCATGAATTGAATTCCTAATGCATATAAATATAAATAGTTTAATAGAAATAAGAATTTCTAGGGACTCGAAACATTTCATTTATGATCAGAAAAATCATTTTTTTTAAGTAGTGATCAATAGATTTTTCAAAGATATTTTCAGACGTATAATTTGATTTCTGCTCAATTTAGAAAGATAAAATGTATGGTTCGATCTCCAAATCTCTTTTAACTCTCTTTTATCATGTCATAAAATTTAGTCATTAGATTACTTGTTAAAAAATAAAAATATAAAATATATTATATATTATAAATTCGACTACTAAGCCAATGAAATTTAAATCAATTAGTCTATGCCTGAAATCTCAAAGGCTCATATTCGATCCTCCAGTAGCGTAACACAAGGATTTAATCCTTGCAATCACCACCCATTAGTTATTATATAATTGTCATCGAGGCAATTCACACAAATATATATGTTAGTGAGCCAATGGTTTAGTGGTTTATTTTCAAAAAAATCTATGAAATGCAAAGTTTAAATATTTTTATTAGTTGATTTATAAAATTAATATTCATATGATTTAATTAATATTTACTTGATTTAAGAAAAGAGGATGCCTTCTCTTAAAAGAGATGAATTCTTAATTTTATAAAAAATATATTTAATTAGTTTATTTATATTTTAAAATAACAAAATAAAATATGTATTAATTCATAGTTTATATATTTTAGGGCTAATTTTATATTAACGACCATAAAAATTGAAGTTCCAAAAATTCTTTTTTTTTTCTAAATCTTAATTTAGCATCTAAAAAATCAACTAAACTATGAAGAACAGTACCATTAGGTTTTAACAATCAACAAATTGGAAATATTTATAATAAAGAAATTATTATTAAACCGTTAGGATAGGTGGTTGGTTATATATATATATGTATGTGTTTATCATCTAAAAATAGAGTAAAATGGGTCCTATATATGGTCAGGAAGGTGTAATGAAGCTATCTGCTGTTGTTTTCAGAATTTGATGGATTGCATTGTCGTTCAGTTCAATGAAGTAAGAGTCACAATGCTTGTAGATTCAGCAATAATTTGAAGCAACTACTAGCTAGCTCTTATATGTTTCAATTTTATTCTTTAATAAATTTGTCTATACACATATGTTCTCATTACGGATCTTATCTTATTGCATGTACTTGTTTAATACGATAATTTCTAACACCATAAGAAAAAAAGAGAAGAGTGGGATGTTCAAACTTTACTATTCTCAACATGATATCTGTACTTTTTACCATTTATGTTACTTGTAAAGAATTTAGCTCAATCTCTATTTTTTCCAAAACACTAACACTAGTATACTAATGCTCTAATCATCTCACTTGGCAAAAAAAAAAAAAAAAATCTTATTAATGGGATATTGTAATTGTTTGTTTTTAATTGGATAATAATTGAAACTTTTGGTGATATATATATTATAATTTAAATCTTTTAAAAGAACAAATATATTATTTAATCTATTCTATTATAACATCTAAATTTAATTGATTTTTGATAAAATTAGTTTGACAAATATTAGATTAGTAAATTGGTGATTAATTTTAGTAGATATGATTTAAAAGTTACTAATTTAATTCATTAAAATAAAAAAAATTAATTCCATTAAATAAAATCTCGAGTTGAAATCTTTTATATAAAATAATGGGTATCAAAAAAATTATATTTTATTTCTTAATTTATCTGGTTGAAATTCTAAAATAGACTAAAATTTTTATACTTGTTATATACATAACATTAGTTGAAAAAAAAAAGTGGCAAAGGAAAATAATATAGTGATAGTATGGAGACAGCTGCCTTCCAACCATTTATTTTTATTATGCATGTAAATTGGCAACCATTAGTCTGAGGTTCATAGGTTTCTCATTGGACAGTACATGTCATGAAGGACCACTTTTGATGCATCTCTTCGCATGTCTTGTCCACCCAACTAGTTTTCTGTTCTCATGAAAATTAAATTTCATATGCAGCTCTGTTTTTTTTTTTTTTCTTTTTATAATCTTGTTAATTTAAAATAATTCAAGTAATTGAAAAAATTTTGTAAAAATTTTAATTGTTGGAGTTGATATGTTTACTGATGTAAAAAATGTACTTTTAAAATCACTTGAAAAAAATAATTGTATATATGAAAACAAAATGCATACACTGCTCTTTTTTCTTTTTTCTTATTTCTATTAATTCTCCTTATTTTCATTATTTTTGCTTATTATAGCTGTTTTGCAAGAATTATTCTCAATGTGAAAGTTCGCAAATTATTGCTATACTGTATGTGTCTATTATTCTTTTGATGAAAATTACTTTTTACAATATGAATTTATTTTGAAAATATCTATTTTCAACATTATCACCATCGATTACTAATAAAAATAAGGTGTCTTACATTATTTAAAATTTATGTATTACTGATTTACAACAAATAGTCTAATAATATATAGTCATATGTAATATAATGGTTATTTTTAAGAGTTTCATTTTCATTATTTTTGTAATATTTATTCAACATAGGAAATTTTTTATTAAAAATTTTTATTATATGATTCTAATAAACACATAGTAAACACACAATAATTTTAACTAAATTTTTATAAAAACATCAAAAATATTATTTCTCTTATAAAAGTGAACAACATAAGTGAAGAATTAATGCTCATTAATAAGATATTGATTTTTTTACCATTATAAATTAAGGATAAAAAAATTTAGATTCGAATTTCCGAATAATATTATATGAATTTGGCCACTAAATTAAGTATTATTAATTTTTAAAATATTGTTTATGAAAGAAATTCACGAATCTTATATTTTTATAATTATGATCATTTATAATAATTATAAATAAGAAAATATAAGAAAAATATTCTGAGCTCTAAATTTTTTATATCTCTCCCCACACAAAAGGGTACTTACCAAATGCCTGTTCATAGTTGACTATTGATTAGGATCCCATTTATGGTCCACACTCCACAGGGGGATTTCGTGCACTTTTTCTTTTTCTTTTTCTTTTATGTGGTTTATTTATTTTATTAATATGATAAAAACTATTTAAAATTTAATATTTAATTTCTTACAAATTATTGGTTTCGTACATGTGATTACTTTTTCTTTTAACTGCTTTAAATTGGATTTTTTTTAAAGAAAAGTTTAAATGTTTCTTTTATCATTCTCAAATTTTGAGTAACCAATCACAAATTCCTTGATGCAATATTATAAATTATAAATTACAAATTATTAATTTGTGATATTAGACATTACAAAGGACTTTTACGGCAGTATATATATATATATATATATATATTCGTTTAAATAATTATTTTCATTTAAAATTTAATTAAAAATCTTACCCGATTTTAATGTATTAAAAGCTACATATAACAATAAATATAATTAAATAAAATATAATTTAATAATTTTTAATTATATATATATATATATTTATTTATTGGAAAATGTTGAAAAACACAAAAAATTGATGGCTGTTTTAGAGTGGGGCCGGGCAGTTCAATGGAAGCACCGTCATGGCTTTTTCATTTGAAGGGTCTGATCACACCACCGACAATGATTGACTGATGAGTGATGACGATTTTCTCTCCTCTTCTAATTTCGAGCTAAAGTAGTAATTTGCACCTTAAACTTGGATATAATGACCAATTAGTTTAAAATTAGCTTTTAATCAATTATCTCGTTAACTCGAATGTTTGCACTGTAGTAAGACCTAATAAAATTTAACTAATTAGCTCGTATTAACTTTTCAAAAAAATCAATTCAGTCAAAAATAATTTTTTTTTAATTAATTTATCCAAAATTTCTATACATTAACTACTTATGTCAAATTCGACAAATTTAAAAATATGAAAGATATGATTAGTGAAAATTAAATTTAAATTTTTTTAAAAATTAATATTCAATTTAAAAATAAAATAATCCAAAATTAGAATATAGAAACATATAATTAACTTTTAAAATGTTACATAGATTTAAACTATTATTCGGAGGAGAGGAGAATAAGAAGATGATGAATCTTTAACTTTAACAAATATAGTGTTAGATGATGATGAGGAGAATGCTCCATTTGAATTTAAAAGATCATTTAGAATGTCTTTTTCATTTTTGAAGTTAATAATTGAAGATTTTAAATTTAAGATTTTTTGTGAAAATTTTTCATTTTCATGTCTAGCTTTCTCAACTTCATTTTTCAAATGAGTAGAATTTTTTAAATTGCTTGCAAGTTGTTCATTTGATGAAATAATTTTAACAAATTCATTTTTTGAACTTTCAAATTTTTAGACATTTTTGAAAGTTCAAGTTTAATAAATTTTTTATTTAAAATCAAATTTTTGCTTTTAATTATGAGTTTGCTCATGATAGAGCTCTCATCATCATCATCATCACAATCATTATTAAAGTTATCATACTCAACACAAGAAGAATGAGAATTGGAAGGTACCTCATTATTGTTTTTAAGTGTCATGAAGCAAAGGTTGGCCATCTCATGTTGCTCCTCTTTCTTTTTCAAATTAGAGGAATTATCCCATGTAGCTTTGATGCCTTCTTCTTATTCTTTACTCCCTTACTCTTGAGCTTCAACTTAGGGCACTCACTCCTAATGTGTCATGATTTCTTACACTAATAGCAAGTCACCTCCTTGTTCTTCCCAACGTCATTCTTCCTGCCATCTATTGGTCTTAAATTTTTTTTTCTTCTCAAGAGCTTCTTGAAGTTTCTAGTAAGCATAACAATCTCACTTCACTGGAGTCCATGAGACTCTCTTCTTCACTTTCTTCTTGAATAGCCTTGAGGGCTATTCCCTTTTTCTTTTCTTCTTTTTCTTCTTTTTCATCTTCCCTTTGTTTTAAAGTGAACTCATATGTAAAAAGCTTTTCAATTAGAATGTCAGTGGAGAGCTTTGAAAAATCATGAGCTTCTTCAATGAAGGTGACTCTAGATTTTCAATCCTTCTTGGGTACAATTCTAAGGATCTTGGTGTTCACCTCCTCCTTTGCATAGTATTTTCCAAGCTTCTTAAGTGTTCTGAGGAGAGCATTTAACTGGTTGGTAATGTCGGTGATGGACTCTTAAGGCTTCATCTTGAAGAATTCATACTCATGTACATGGAGTTGAACATTCTCACTTTTTACTTGAACATTTCCTTCATAGTGGTTCTCAAGAGCCTTCCATATCTCTTTAGCGGATAGACAATGTTGAACTTTTCCTTTTTCCTTTGACATAGAGGCAAGAAGGATAATCATTGCATTCTTATTCTTATGATTTTTTTTTTTTTGCTCTTGAGTCCATTGACTTCTATCAATGAAGAACTCAATGTTATCTACTTTGGCTTTAGAAGATTCCCAACCATATAATACTACATCCCACAATCTAATTAGGTCACTATCAAGGTATAACTCCATTTTAAATTTCTAATGAGGGTAATCACTACCATTAAAGAAGGGTCTAAGAGAAGAAAAATTTATTGTTTCACTCTCTCTGATCTTGATTCTAGTAATTAAGTGTATAAACTTCAAACTCTGATACTAATTGAAAAAACTAAGAGAAAATTAACAAAATAAAAAGAGATTAGGTAGAAGGACATAATGATTTAAGAAATTCAGTTTATTAAAAACCTGCTTAAATTATCCCTAAATTAGGATTTTGCAAACCCACAATAACTTTATTCACTTTCTTGGATTAATAACAATAGAGTTTTTGAGGCTAAACTCAAACTTTTACAATCAAGCTTTTCTTGGCTTAACTTTAACCAAAATTCCAAAATTTCCAAGTATTTTATGGCTTACACTTGAACTAATTCCTTTAGACTTAGTTCCTCACTTTCCTTTTTGCTACTTAAGAAAAGAGATAAAAATGAGACTAAACTAGAACACAACCAACACTTAAGGATTTGAAAGAATAATTAATAGAATTTTGAAGAATGCTTTTGGCAGAATTGAATGCTAAGGGTTAAAATTCACAACCACTCTATTTAACCTCTTAAATGAAGTGTTATATTGAGTATAAATAGTTGGAGATAATTTTCTAATTATTAGAGAGCAACAAAACTAACTTTACCACCTCCATACTTCATTAAATGCAATTCAAATTTTTTGCAGAGAAAAACTTGGTCACGATTGTGATTGTTAATAAAACTACCTGTTGGAGCCTTATCATGACTGTTACGGGTTTGACAGTTAGACCTGACTATGGTCACGATCATGACTAGGGATAGTGAGGGTCACTGGATAAAAGTGCTTTAGTGTTTTCCTTTATGTCATGCTCATAAGGCTAACTTGTGACCTTTATCACAATCATGATCATGGTCATGACATGGATCGTGAATGTCATTAGATGAATTTTCAGTTCTCATCTTGTTAGTCATGATCACGGGCATCTTGATCCTTGATGGACGGTCATGAACATTATCACGGTCGAGACCCCAATCGTGAGGTCATTGGAACTTTTCTTCATTAAGGCTTTTAGGCAGGGTGTTATGTGTTATTTATATATATAATTTTAGAAGTATTTTTATTGGTTTTATAATATATTTTTATAAGTTTATTTAATTATTAGCTGATTTTACTTGCATTTAGCATAATATTATTGAATTGCATACAGTTGCATGTTTGTTTAATAATTAAGCTCATTATAGTATCTCATTAAATTATTTATTGCAATTTTATGAATTGAAGCTAGTGCACGCCCATATCTAGAACCGTGTCTGGAAAGTCTCTCTACACAATCACATGGACAAGCTAGCACACGCCTGTGTGCTCATCAAGAATTTTGCATGATTCTTTATACGCATTTGCAAGAAGGTTTGCACTGACATGATTAAAGCCAAGCCTGATGAAAAAGTTATACACACCCCACTACACGACCATGTACCAGGACGTGTATAAAAAGGAATAGTACACACCCTAGCACATGACCATGTGCTAGGCCATGCACATAAGATCTCTCTACACACCTGCATACACACTCTCCTACACACCCTTCTACAGGGTGTGTGCTCATGAAAAATCTTCCTCTTTCATTCAGGATTACGGAATTAGAAGATTTTCAGAATTGGAAGATTACATAATAAGAATATTGTAGAATTGGAAGTTCTGGGGCTATAAAAGGAAGAGATGCTAAGCTTAGGGGATTAATTTTTCATTAAATAATTCATTCACCAATCCATCAATCAGAGATATTTTTTAGCAGAGGAGAAACAAAGTTTCAACCAGACCACGTTCAACAAGAATTATTCTCGTGCTTAGATTATCTTTGATTGTGTTTATTTCTATTATGTGTAACTAATTTATTCAAGGTTTAGATTCGTGTAGCTAGACTACTGCTTGTTTGAATTTTTATGTTTTAATTCAATAAGTTAATATTTAGTCAATTTTATTTATGCTTATTGTCTTGTATTCAATTAAGGGCCCAATTGTTTGCATGTTTGTGGAGAGATTAGAGACAACGAAAGTTGCATGATTTATTTACTCATAGACTCATAAACCTTAGTAACCTCGATCACGAAAGTAGACGAATCCTTCGGGGAGTATTAAATTACTAAGGAACTTAATGAGTCTTAATTAATTAACTTGACTATGAAAATAGACGGTAATTAGTTTTGGCATGCTTGAATGATCTCGAAAGAGACTTTAAATAATTTGAGTAATTTACCCTTGACTGTATTAACAAGTTGAATTAAGATTAAATTTTATAATTCGAGTAAGTGTCTAGTGAAGCGAATCCAAACTCTAGTTTTCAATTATTAATTTTTAGAATTTATCTTTGTTAGTTAGTACATTTTTCTATCTTAATTAATCTATTTTGTTAGCTTGTGGAAATAAAATTATGGTTGGTACTTTGTATCAATCTCCTTGTGGGAACGATACTCGATACTCGATACTCGAACTTTACTACTTGTTGCGATCCATGCACTTGCGGAAAATCCCTAACACAGGGTTGTGCTCATGAGGATGATCACGATCGGGAAAGGGATCGTGAACATCATTGTCTTGATGCTAACCTTCAATTTTGAGCTTGGAATAGGCTCTCATTTGTGCCTATCTTATACATGCTTGAAACAAACACATTAGTAACTCAAAATTGAGTTTGTTAAAATAAAAAACAATATGAATTAGGCCTTAATCATGCAAATGGCCAACACTTTTTGATAATAATTTGATGAGATTTGACTATTTCCTCAGGTCAATTTGTGTTGCCTTAAATTGTGTCTCATAGAACTAAACCTTAATTTGGGCATAATTCTTATGTAATTGCCAAAATTTGTTAATTTTATGCATTAGCAGCCTTATTCATGCGTTGCAAATTAGAATTTCTCAGGCAAATATAAGCTTGAAATTTATTTTAGCAAAAAATTGCCAAAATAATTTGTTTATGTAATTTACCTGAAAATTAATTTTGATTTATTTTGCAAAAATTGCCTTGTAATCTTGTGAATTTCAGCTTGATAAACACAAGCCAAAATACTATCTGAATTTTAATTTTCACTTGGTGCGTTCGGTTTAAACAACAAAATTTGATTTAAGTGCCTTGAATAATATTTCTTAACTAATTTACTTTTAAGATTTTGGAACCATTTCAATCAAAATTCAAATCGGTTAATACTTTAAAATGTATTTCTTTGAACAATTATTCCAAATTCTCAGCACAACTTTGCCTTACTTTTACACATTGTCCATTTTCAAGCTTTAACCATATTCATGACCCTTGCCATGTCATTATCAAAGCCAATACACCGAGACTTTTATATTTTTCAAATATTTTGGCAATTTGATGATTTAACACAACTTTTTATCATTTATCTTCAAGAAATCTCTTGAGGAATTTAACAATTTTGCCTCAATTTTACTGTGGATACAATAATAACAAATTTTGCGATGTCTATAAATAAAATTTTATGGCTCACAAACCACTTTGGTATAAGTACCAAATTTACTTACTTATTTCCACAACACTTTACAAAATTTTTCAAGTAAGTAACATGCCGTTTTCACTCTTCTCCATCTTAACTCTTCATGCAAATTTTTACAATTTTCACAATTTTTGCATCATCAGCCAAAACTATTCTGTAAAAGGTTCTTGTATCACCATTCATTAGGCTTGCTTGATAAATCTTTTTCCTGTGAATTATTCATAAATATTGTCATGTCATGCCGAACTCTCATCCTTGCATTCACTCATTTTGATCTGATTTCTTCAAGATTTTAAAGTAAATATAAATGATATGATTTCTTTGCTTAATTTGGCTAAAACCAACCGCACTTCTTCATGACCACTTTCAAGAAAATGGCATTCTTTAACAAGCATCACACCTTGAAAACTTGCTCTGCTTGATGTATGGCTCATAATACTTGGTTTGATGACATTTGATGAACTTGCTAGCAACATATATGAGGCAATTTTGGTTCTTAATGGCTTAATTAGTACATAGAGCTCATTTCCAAATTAAATCTTATTGATAGCAAGCCATTTTTGCACAAATTTATATTAGGGTTTTGCTTTAAATTTGTTTGATATTCTTCCATCAATCATGCGCTTTAAATTTCTTAACAAACAAGTTTCGGATCTCTCTTGAGGAATTAGACAATATTGAGGTAAACACTACAACTTTTGCATTAAATTCACTCCTCAACTATGAATTCTCACACCGTTACTCTTTTTCAAGAAGTGAAGCTTGAAATTCTTAAGAAACATTAGCTATTGGATTTGTTTATGTGAGCTGTTTTACTTATCACTTCACATATGTACCACAATCGTGTATTACTTAAGAAATAAAACTTCCAATTTTCAGCTGGTATGTTGCTAAAATTTTATCAATGCATCACTATTCATATCACTTATTGAAAAAAAAAAAAAAAAAAAACAGGAAATGTTAATAAACAAAAACTCATTAAATTCAAACTGTATTTATTTGAATTAGTGGCTATCAAACCAACTTTCAAAATCCAAAAGCAAAATATTAAGTGGCAAATTGGTTGAATTACAAACCCAGAAATTTTTTTTCCACTTCTTAATCTAATCATCTCATTGGAATTAGTTCCACTGGGCATGCCAAAAGATTGTTACTATATTTTTTTGGCGAACTGAGATCGATTCAATGCATGAGTGTGCTAGATGATTATTTTCTCAAAATAAAATCTGATATTTTTAGATAAGATTGTAAATTTCCAAATGCATTTACCACAATTTGTTTGAATTTTAATATGAATTTGCAAATTTAATAAAGTTTGGATTGATTAAAGGAAAATAATAAAACAACGAATAGTACACTTTCAAGAAAATTCATATATTGCTTGATTGATGAACATAAACTAATAACATGAAGGAAATATTTATATATTTAAGACAAAACAAAAAAACAGCTGGTGATATTGTTTGTAATTTGTCTATGTTGTTTGAATTGTGTTTGTTACTGATGTTGATGATGATTGGTTATTGGATGTTTAGATTGAATGGATGTTTTTATCTTCTGCTCTTTCTTGCTTTTATACACAGATTTCTCCATTAGTTTTTATCATTAATCTTGTAATTAATTTTGTTGCTTGCAGGCTACTTCTTCCTCAACTCCTTAGTTCTTCAAAAAATTTTAGACTTCACGTTTATTCCTTTCTCCGCACCTGAGCTCCATCTCTAATTATGTAATTTCCAGAAGTTTCAATTTACTTTTTCCTCAAAACTGTCTATGGCTAGATTTTTAAAATTATTTATGGACTAGCGGAAAGTTATTTTTAGACTCAAACGGTTAAATTGAAAAATAAAATTGATATTCAATCAATTTTATGCATATTTTTCAATTTTCTTATAATTTGATTCTAAAGTTGGATATATAAGGAAAATCAAATTAAAACAAACCTGTTTACAATGGAAAAATATTTACCCACATAAATAATTTTTGATCTAATCCCCTTACTTTTCTAGCATTATTTTTCTTTCAGTCCTTTTAGTTGTCACCTCAAAATTTGATAAAACGTCAACTACTCATTTTATCATTCTTCTTCAGCATTAGTACATATTCTTTTCTAATGTTTATAAATCTTACCTTTCATCAGTGTTAATATGAATAAAACTAATCAACAACTTGAATTTAAATGCCAAAGTAGTGACAATTGGTATGTTATGATAGAGAAATGAAAAATTTTCAATCACAATTCACAAAAGTCTATTTTAAAAATTATTTTTTATTAACTATTCTATTTAAAAATTATTTTAAATTAACTATTCTATTTAAAAATATTTTAAATTAACTATCTAAATATATATAATTTATTTTATGAATTTTAATATCATATATATGTGGTCGTTTAAAGATTAGATGTAGAATTTGAATGTTAACATTCACCAAAAAAAAAAAAATTTGATGCACTAAATAGAGTGACAAATATTTTAATTGCAACTTGGGTTAATACTTAATAAAAAGATATTATTCGAAGGCTTAATTATAATTAAAGAAATCTTAAATATAAAAAAAGGTTATCAAATATGAGACAAATAAAAGGAGAATATTTGTAAAGCAATAGACCCAAATATAATGAGATTGGTGGATGTATTAAAGTGATGCTTGTCTCGGTGGAGTTGGTGGGTGTATGGAAGTTTATTTCTATGCTCAAGAAAGGCAATATTCAACTTGGTATTAATCTTTTATTATTAATATTTTTTCTATTATCAAATGTCTTAATTATTTCTTTATTATAATATAATAAAATCAAATGATTTAAATTTTAATGGCTTGTATAATTAGGGTGATTTTTCTCCTTTAAATCATATGAAAGTTAATTTCACAAATTAAAAATTACAAAACTCAAACTTCACACCTTATAATGTTTTTAAAGAAAAGCAACCGTTGGATCACTTTCTTAGAGATTCTAAATTACTTTTTTATCAAAAGAATTTGAAAATTTATATTAAAGAAAACATCATCGAACTACAACGTGTAATTTAATGTTTATCCCCTTATATTAGTTATCGTTGTGGGAAATAATGTGTATTTTTCCCATTTTACATATAAAGTGTTTAAAATATATTTCCAAAGAAGATATTTAAAAATTGTTATATTCAACACTAATTCACAACACAGTTAGAGCTTTCAAATCCTTCTATCTTCCCATCATTAATAAATAAACAAATAAGCCATCGAATGAGGGCACCATAGTTCTCTAGCAATCTTGGTTATTTATTGGATTTAAAATTTTTTTGGCCAACTTATTGGATTTAAATTTCTGTAATATAAAATATAAAATATGTATAAATATAATTGAGGTTTTTATTAGACAGATATTAAATTTGAAATAGGTTAATATAATATAAATTTATTTGTCCCCACGAGTAGTTCAAGTGGTAAAAGGTGTTGACATCCAATTGAAGATACTAGTGATCAAACCCCCCACTCCCATCTCCTTCTTTTGTGGTGTTAAAATTTAACCATTTAACCTATGACCAAAAAAAAAAGAAATAATAATAAATAAATTCATTCCGTCTACTTCTCTACTAAAATAGAACGCATATTTTTCACCTAATAAAAATAGAATTTAGATAAATATTTGCAAATTTGAGCTAAATTACCATCTCTCGATTGCATAAAAGATATCTTATGGAGGTTCTAAAACATGTAGAAATAAACCCATGAAAAAACCATTAAGCTAAAAGCATATTATTCATTTAATATCAACTTCTAATGTTCAAATTCTGAAGACAAAAGTAGTTTAATAAGTAGCTATGAGTGTTTGGTCTCAATTTATGAACAACAAAAAAAATTTGGCTAAATCTTTCACTATGAAAATGGTGTGATCTCAAACTTGAGGTCTTACATTCCCGTCGTTGTTTTCCTTCTTTCTTAATTGTAAGGCCAAAAAAAGTAAAAAGTAATAAAAAAGAAATACACATTTTTTTCGAATAATATTAAATATTAATTACAACTGAAACATACTCTATATATTATATATATCTATTTATCTAAATATATATCAATATCTATTATTATTACAACTATATATAGTGGTTATATATAGAATGTGTAAAATATATTATTTTCAATAGTATATTATGGACCAAAAATCTCTTGATCATGGGTGTCTCATCTTTGCTATTTAAGCTAAGATGCATAGGCAAGAAAGGCAAATTTAAGGATAAATCTTGTAAATTAGACGCATCAACATCATACATATAATAAAATTGAATAATGGTAATTGATAATTGAAGAATGGGGCCTAGTGTCCTACACACTTAAATTCTCTTATTTATTAGTAATGCAGATTTGTCTAATCATAATTACAGCTAGACCTTATACCAATACGTCATTGCAGTCCTTTTAAATCAACCACTAATTTGTTTTTAGTATATGCTAAAATTACTTAGAAGTAGATGTCAAAATTCAAATTAATTAGTGTACATCAAATGATTAGTGGATCTAACCTCCTACTTACAAGCTAGTTGTTACGTTCATGTGAATAATTAGCCCTAAAAAATTTAATTATATATAATTTTATTTGAATTGAACTAAATTAATAAAATTTAATAAATTTTAAATAATTATGTTTTAAAAAAATAATCTAAAAAATTTAATTGTAGAAATTTTTTATCACTTTTATAATTTTATTCAAATTGAATTGAATTAATTAGGACTCTATTTGTTGCGAAAAATATTTTCTCTAGAAAATATTTTTCTATGTTTGGTTACAATACTAAAAAAGACAATAAATAAGGAAAGAATGCATCAAAAAATAAAAAAAAATACAATGAGGAGAGAAGATATTAGAAAATGTATTGGAAAATGTTTAACATTTTCTCTTGTTTTGAAGTATTTTTTCTTTGAAAGGTACATTATATTTTTTTGACTTATTTTCTCTAGAAAATATTTCCCAAATAAAATATTTTCCTATATTTGGTTACAATACTAAAAAAAATAATAAATGAGAAAAAAATACATTAAAAATAAAAAAATGTAATAAATGAGGAGATAAAACGTTAGAAAAGATATTATAAAATGTTTTCTCATCCTTAAAATGCAAAAACATTTTTTCTTATTTTGAAATAATTTTTCTTCTACTGGTACATTATTTTTTTTAACTTATTTTCTTTAGATAATTTAAACAGTAAAAAGTAAAAAAAAAATATTTTTCACAAAGAACCGAAGCTTAGAATTTAGTGAATTTTTAACCTATAACCCAAAACTTGGTCATTAATGAGAGAGAGTTCATTATAAGCCCAAATCTATCTCTCTTTCTCTATTGGTCTGAAATTGAATTTGAGAAAGAGAGGCTAGTCTAGTGTTCTTTTTTTTTTTTTTTGAAACATAGTGTTCTTTTCTTTGATTTTGATGTTTCCCAACAGGAAAACAAAACAAATCTTTTTTGGCCACAAATAATAGATAAAGTTTTTGTTTAACCTCTAAAGAGGAATCCTAAGCACTTTCAAGCAATCACAGTTTTAAAGTAATGATCAAAGCCATATTCAAATCTTTATTACTATAAAGCCAGAGAAGGATCATGCACACTAATAATCTATGACTGATTTAATGAATCAATACCCTTTTACTAAAAGTGTAAATGTGGATGGATTTGAGCATGTGACTGCTTTAATTCATGATACATATGCATATCCAGTTAGGAGCAAAATATTAATGCACACACATGATCACTAAACTACTAATATAATATTATAATTGAAAACTAGTAAGAAGGATGTAACAAGTAGTTTTGGAGATTCCTCCAAGAAGAGAAAAAAATCAAATGTAAGTTCACATGGCACACCAGCTGTGCATATCTAACAGAAAATTAAGACACAAAATGATCAAAGATGCTTTTGCTGAATCATTGGTAGGCATAAACATGTGTCCTTCAGATCCAAGGAAATGTACTTAGAAACAAAAATTTTTAGAAAATGAAGATGCCCTTTGGAATTTGAAAACCATAGCAGGAAACTATAATAAAGAAATGTTTTTGTTTAGCATCCACAACTAGGCCTAAAATGTTGTTTACTTGACAGGAAGCAAGTTAAGGCATGTTTGCTTGCATATCAAATTACAGGGCTGTTCTGTCTCTAATTCTTTATTCAACCACCAATCAGGAAATCGTAAAAATAGTTGCATTATTTTCCCCCAAAAAAAAAAAAGAAATATGGGGTAATTGCAAAGCACATAAGAGTAATAATAATATTTAGAAAGAACAGAAAAAAGAATTGAATCTAACCATAATTACAATGATCCATTAGCTTGCTTTTGTTGGGTGCAATGCAAGCCCAAGTAGAGAGTCGACTAGAGTGACGACCCAGGAGCTTTTGTTAAGATTTGGGTCCTTTCAGTCTTAGTGGAAATATGAATTAATATCCCTTTAATTTAAAGTCAAAATGAATTAGAGACTAAATATCAAATTTCAACAAGTGAATGGTTATTTCTTAAATAACGAAATCTCAACCATTAACTTTGAAGACTAGGATTTTCTGCTTATAGTGGCACACTAAGAGGGACCTGTATAATGGATCTTAACAAGCCATCTCTAGAGCCGGAGATGCATATTGTAGTGTTGTTCGTGGGTAATATGCTCTACTTTTGATGCAGCCCTCCACCTTTACCTTAGGCCTGAGGCTGTATATGGTATTTCACTTACTAGACAATAACCTTTTTTTTTTTTTCTTGGAGAAAGGTAAGGATTTGATCACTCTGAGTCTTCTTTGCGTCAACATCGTTACGTACTTAGGCCAACTTCAACTTGACTGGACTTGTTCTTCTTTGCTTCTTGTATGGGGTGAGCCCCTTTTTGAGGGTTGTAATGGAGGGAGGGTCTTGCGAGGCTAGAGAATTGTTTTCAAAAAGAAATTGTTATAGCTTTGGGGGGCAACACCTGCTTCAGATCGATCATTTCAGCTTTTAAGTTCTGCTGCTCAAGAAGATTGTGCCACGCACAAGCTCGGGGCTTTTTATGAGTTCATGAACTCGGTTTGAAATTCAAGCTTGCAAGATGCAGATACCTACGGAAGCATTTGAGTTCTAGCTCATCTCATCTACAAAAGAATCCAGCCTGAACTCTGAACTATTATTTGATTTCAGCCCCTGAACTGTTTTGCACTTCCTAAATATCCGGCTAAGCCTTGTCTATAGGTTTCGCCCATGTCCCTGTCCTGGTACAAACTCACCTCTCCATCCTACAAACAGGTGAGAGTGTCGCCCACTCTCCATAGGATGATTACAGAACCTTGTTCCACAGGTCATAACCCACAGAATAGAACCATGAATATCAGTAGAATTTTTGTAACAAACTTCAGTCATTATTTCTGGTGGTTGGATGCAATAATTAATCCAAGGCAGATTAACATACTACTGCCAACCATTCAGCAATGGCATATTCATGCACCCAATAAAATAACAACATAAATGAACCTAATTGTGCCATAGACCCAGCACAACGCACCAGGTTGATCAGGCATACCATCATCAACTTCACATGTTGAGTTTTTTCACACATACATCCGCCTGCCTTCATCACTATATTCTAATGAATGCCATGTTTATTGATACTGCTCTTCAAGCATCCATAACATGTCTCCATATCCAAATGTCCCATGAGTTTCACCAACCAAGTTTAAAAAGAAAAAGGATCAAATCATGCTCACTTTCTAGTTTATATTTCAAATAGAAATCCCTAGAGTGTACGCACCAAGGAGAAGAAAGCAGCGCTACATCACTCTACAAGGCTACATCAGATTGGATTACAAGATAATATTACCTAGCAAGATACTATACCTTTGCAGATAGCATGTTTACATAAATTACCCCTTCCAAGGCTGCAGATGATAGCCTTACTGTTTGAACTACAGCTATGTTCACAAAGACCAGGAAAACTACACCTATTATGTTCACTGGACTTTGCATTTGGTTTAGATACAATCACCTTACTTCAATTTGACAGCAAATATTACTAGACCTATCACATAGTTGAAATCAGGTTGATCAAGCACATTGCAGCTAACATATTGCTGGAGTGCCAACCAGAATGCTGATAAGGAAGTCCAAAATTTGTCTATTTATTCATTTTAAGCCAAATGTTGACACAACATTGAAATTAACCTTAAGCACAGAGCAAGTGAGATTGTAGATATGAGGGAGGGGAAAACAAACTCTTCAAAATTTTGAGGGTCCACAATATAGTTGAATGGGAGAAGAAAGCTTTAACTATCATGCCAAAACATGACGTTCCAATAATATCTTTGTCAAAACATGGTTTGAATGATACGAATGCAACTATATGACATGTTTAGTGAGTTTTGTGAGTCAAATGAAGTCAAGTGACCATAATGAGATAGTGCAAAGTTTATTGATCATAGGTGCACTTTACCCAGAATATGCCCACTAAAGAGACAAGAACCATCTTCAGCCAGAAAGGATAGATATGTTATCAAACTACAAATAGCAGTGCATGACATAACATCACAGATGTGAAAGTTACTAGTGGTAGTAACAAAGCAACAGTAATCCGCCTCCCTCAAATATATGAAACTTTCCAAAAGTCAATTTCTCACTCTTCACTCTTTAGTATGACAAACGTGCCAAACTCCAAGATAATGAAAGCATTGGTTTATAAAAGCCATTTAAAAAAGCCCACCGAGATAAAAAATCACAAAATACACATCAAAGCACGAGTATAAATAAGAAAATTTGTTACACAGTAATGATGGAGCTAACTGAAATGAGTCAGTGATGCAACTGTAGGACCAACAATTTTCCCACAAAGAAACAGCAACAAGTTAAATCTCGTGATGCTGATATCAGAGTGGTCTGGAAATGCATCCAAGGGGTTAAACTTCAGGACTGAATTGTTTTATGTGATGTTCATATTATTCAAAATTTCCCTACATGCATTTACCAAGATTATATTCTAACCTACTAACTGGTGGCTTTGCTCTATTGCTATAGGGAACACGCACAACAGTAAATTTCCTGAAATTCTATTTCTAGGGGCATTAAGAATAGCTGAATGTAAGCATCACCTGAGCCAGAAACAACAGATAACTAACCTGGCAAGTCAAGGAAAAAGAACTCGTCAATTTACAGCCTTTTAAGTCTTCTGATTTTTTAATCAAATCTGAATTAACCACATAGACTGTGGATCAAACTCAAAATAAGAACAATCAGAAAGCAAAACCAAAAAAACAAAAGCATATCTCATGAATACCACAATAATTTGAAAAACAGACCTGCAATTTAAACTTGCTCAAACTTATTTGCACAAACTAGCGAAGAGGCTCCAGAAAAGCACAATTTTAACATAAGAAAAACCTTACTCATCAACATTGTATCAGCAATATAAATAGCCACCAAAACCTAGAAAACACCAAGCCTGACCTATGATGCACGGAAACTTCTCCGAATAGGCGTTTCCGCGTTTCGGAAACGTTTCCGTATTAAAAACTTCAGGAAACTCCTCGAAAACGTTTCGGGGCCGTTTCCGCAAATATAAAAAATTAGGAAACACGTTTCCTACTTGGAAATGCGTTTCCAACTTGAAAAATTTGTTCCTCTAGTATTTTCCTAAAAAAGAGACAAATTAAAAAATAATTTTATATTTTTCTTAGCTAAACAAAATAATTTCTATAATTATACTATTACTTTATAGAATACATAAAAATTTTCAAGATTTATAAATAAAATTCATATTTATATATATTCATATATTTTTAATATTTATTTATATACCCATATACTTTTAATATTTACACGTTTCCCCCACGTTTCCGTTTCCTATATTTTAAGAAATGGAGTTTCGCTGTATCCGTTTCCACGTTTCTCCGTTTCCGTGCTACATAGAGCCTGACTCAAGCTACAAAACTTCCAGAAAGACAAAGGTACCAATACAATCTTTACATTGCAATTGGAAATTGCATGAGAAACAATTCTTAAATCAAAACTAAAATGAACACTATATCAAAGGACACCAACAGTGTTGGGACTGGAAAATCATTCACCTGAAGGATTATCGAGGCCCAAACATCAAAGTCACAACCAAATTAAGGTAAAAGAAGCTAAAATTCTTCAGTTCAGACCCTTTATCAAAAAAAAAAAAAAAATGATAACCATCCACACCAAACTTCCATCCTTATCAAATTAGTCAAAGCTCATAATCATCCATCTCAACAACAAAAGAACATAAAACAATTAAAACAACGTAAAAATTTAAACTCTTTGAAAATTATAACATCCAAAGTAAACAACTAGAAAATTTCCAGTAATTAAGCTCCATGATCAGAACTTAATTTTCAGTACCATAGTCAAAAAAACCCGTTCTTTTATTTCACTACACATTATCAACAACCCAGTAAAAATAAACAAAAACCCACAAAAGTTATGGATCCAGAGAGTGATAATTCATACCAAAGATCATTCTTTTACTCGGAATCAATGAGACCCTATTTCTCCATTTCAAGGCGCTCAAGAGCTTTCTGGTGGGCCCAGGTTTCGATGGTGAGATCAGGCTTAGCATTCAATCCAACTCCCAGAATCACAATGGTTAGAAAGCTAGTGATGTAGCAAGGAAGCTCCCAATCTTCCCATTTCCGAGATTGACCTGGTGGTGGTGGTGTGCGATTAAATAGGTACCCTTTTGGTCGTTCCTCGTGGCCTGGAGTTGCAAACCTACTCGGTCCTGCTGCTCCGCCACCGCGCGTACGGAGACTGGATGACAGACGCTGTCGGAGCATGGCGGACGCCGCCGCAAAGGGTTGCGGAGAGGGCATGATTTTAGAGCAGCGATAGGCGTTTAGGGAGAAAGGGGAGGTTTGCACTGAGGAGACTGAAGTTTTTGTCTAGGTGTTGGAAAAGAGTTAATTGGTAAAACAGTGTCTTTTTGTTTTTTTTTTTTTTGAATAGCTAAATTATTATTATTATTGGCCAAGGTTATTATTTTTTTTTTCTGAAGATAGCTAAATAATTATTATTGTTATAATAATAATAATAATAATTATTATTATTATTATTTAAGGTTTTGTTTTCCTAATTGGAATGGGTATGATTATGCAATCTTAATTTAAATAGGGGACAAATAAAATTACCAAAAAGTCTTCATTTATTATTATATAAAAATTAGATAATTTAATTATTTATTAATACAAATAAAATAAAATTAATTAAATTTAATTCTAATTTAGTTGAAAGTATATATCCTATTCTAATTAGGTTAATTTTATTTTATCTCCAATAAAAATTTAATTAATTAATATATAATTTTAATTTAATTAAAAATATGTTATTTATTTTAATTTGGTTAAATTAATTAATATATAATTCTAATTTAATTGAAAATATGTTTTCTATTTTAATTAGGTTAATTTTTATTTTATCTCTAACAAAATTATATTAATTAAATTTTTAGTAGTAATTTTGTTAAAAATATATATTTTTCTATTTTAATTAGGTCTAATTATATTGTATCTAATATAATCAAATTAGAAAATATAATTTTATAAGTCTTACATATCCATAATATATATAAATGTACGAAGGAGAGGGGGATAAACAAAATTACAAAATTTTTTTTACTTATTATTATATAAAAATTAGATAATTTAATCATTTACTAATACAAATAAAATAAAATTAATTAAATTTAATTCTAATTTAGTTGAAAATATATATCCTATTCTAATTAGGTTAATTATATTTTTTCTCCAATAAAAATTTAATTAATCAATATATAATTCGAATTTAATTTAAAATATTTTTTCTATTTTAATTTGGTTAAATTAATTAATATAGAATTCTAATTTAATTGAAAATATATTTTTCATTTTAAGTAGGTTAATTTTTATTTTATCTCTAACGAAATTAAATTAATTAATTTTTTAGTAGTAATTTTGTTAAAAATATATATTTTTCTATTTTAATTAGGTCTAATTATATTGTATCTAATATAAATTAAATTAGGAAACATAATTTTATAAGTCTTACTATATTAAATTTAATAAGTAAATAATTAAAATTAAAATTAATAAAATTATAAAATAATTAATTATGAAAGATTTTTATGTTTAAATACAGAATTTAAAAAGAATGTAATAAATTACTACATTAAAAAACATAACTCTTTCATGTATGTAAAATTAGATCAATTACTATTTTAAAAAAATTAAAAGGGTGTTGTACAATTATTCAAATAGAAATTTTACTCAAATTGTAATAAATTATTATCTTATAATGTAACACTATCAAGATTAAAAAATTAGATTGACATATAAATAAAATGATATTTTTATTATTTTTAAATACTTATTGAATTAAAGTTTATTAAGTAAATAATTATAAATAAATTAATTAAAATTTTTATTTGTCTTGTATCTCTCATCATATTTTAAAAAGCAGAGCAAATAATTTGTTTGATAGCAGTATTTCTTTAAGAAATTATATTTTTCAGATATTTTTATCAAATTTAAAAAAATAGTTAAAATTAAATTAATTAATTTTTATCATTTACTTATTAGCTGAAATAAAAAATTACATTAAATTACTTTTAAGTAAATAAAATTATTAATATTAAAAACATTGAATAAACTTAAATAAAAAATTTAGTAAAATTTTAATAAATTATAAATTTAACGAGGTTGTAATATTTGAATTGTTATATAAAAAAATATAAATTTTTACTATTTTTAAATTTTTATTAAGAAAATAATTAACAATAATTTATTATCTTATGAATAATTATGAAGATAATATTTTTTATGTAAAATTAGTTATGAAGTTGAGAAAAATATTAATTATAAAAAATATTGAAGAAATATCATATAATTATTTAAATAAAAAATTTATTTAAATTGTAACGAATTACAACTATATTAAGTTAATATCAAATTATTATATAAATAAATAATATTTTTATTATTTTTAAAACTTTTATTTACTAACAAACTATTAATAATAATAATAATAATGGTTTCAAAATATATGTTTAATAGTTTATTTACTATTACGAGTTTTAAAATTTTTATTCACGTGCGAGCACGTGGTTATTTACTAGCTTATTTATATATTTAAGGAATAAAGATTAAATTGAACCTCAATTTTATCCCCAAGTTCATATTTGATTTTTATATTATGTATCTCAATAGGATCATTTTTTTCAAATTTAAATTATATTAGACCTTTTTTAAAAAATTTTATAATTAAATTTTATAAATTAAAAAGTTTAATTTTAATGATTACTTAATAAAAATTAGTTTGAACAACTAAGAGAATAAATACTTATAAACTTTATAAAAGTTTTAAGTTTATAAAAATTATTTTAATTTTAAAAAATTTGAAAAGGTTGAAAAATATTTTTTATAGACTTAAAGATTTAAAAAAAATTAAAAATCTTAGAATCAAGTGAGATTATAAAATTTTTTTATAAACTTAATAATTTTGAAAATTTTGAACATTTTTAAAACTTTTTAACAGATTTAAATTTTTTTATAAATTTTAAAAGTTTTCAATTAAGTGATAGACATTAAAGAATTTAAAAATTTCTATAAGGTTAAAATTATTTAAAACATTTTTAAAGAATTCTATAAATTTTTAAAAATATTTTTATATGCTAAAAATTTTCCAACCGAGTGATATATATTTCATTAAAAAATTTCACTAATTTCACTGTTTAGAAGAATTATTTTTTATTGATCAATCATTGAAATTATTATATTTTATTTATAAGACTTAATTGTAAAAATTCTTTAAAAAAATTCCAATATAATCTAAGTTTGAAAGAAAAAGGTCTTGTTGGGATCTAAAAAACAGGAAACTGAAATGTAAATTTTAGATTTTAGAGTAAAGTTGAGGTTCAATTTGACCTTTTGTCTATTTTTATTATAATAATTTTTAAATTTTTTATAAAAATAACAATATATTATGTAATGTAACATAAATATTTATAATACTTTTACATATAAGAGGACAAGAAATTTACTAAGAAACTATTGCTAAAATTTTATTATTTGTTCATTTAAATTAAAAAAAATATGATCATTTTATTAATTAAAAAATAAATAAACTTATCAAAAGGTCCCGTGAAGAGAGAGAAGCTCTCACTTCTCTCTAAATTTTTTTCTAAAAAATCGCTATTCATTATCTTCTTTCTCCGTTTGCTCTTCCATAATCTACTGCCCAAGGGTCAAAAATCACCCACAAATTTAGCTTTATATATTATTATTAGTAGATCTATATTTTCTTATTTGTTTAGATCTAGATCTATTTTGTGTTTTTCTACTTTTTTTGGTTTGATGTGGTATTACAGAGGTCAGTCATTTGGGGGTTGCAGGGATCTTCGCTGTGAGGAATTTACCGCTGGGTGGTGTGTGCTCCAGCTTCGAGCAGCCACTTTGTCGATCGTAGTAATCTCCCTACAGTTGTATGCTTGTCTTTTGCCTTCCTTGGGTTGTGCCCCTGTAGTTGTTTCTATTGTTTATTTGTTGTTTAATTTATATTTTCTGTTGTGTTTTTATTTTTTTATTTGTTATTTTTTGGTGTGTTTGATTTTTTATTTTTATCTTTAGAATAAATAGTTCTCTCATTAAGAAAGTAGAAGAAAATTTAGCTTTGACTATCAACTAGACGAGCTCGTTTAAAGACAACAAAAAAGTCAATTTGTGGTCGCGTACCACCGAGTGAAGTGAGCGGAATGAGACACAATTTACAATAGTTTTGTCAACACATTATGGTATTTTCAAGAAAAATCTTCTCTTTTTAAGGATGATATATCTCCTGCTTTTCATAAGGTTGAGTTATATGTAAACTTGAATTTCAACGCTTATTGTATCATTTCTCTCCATTAATGAAAACCTTTTTTATTAAAAAAATTAAAAAATAAATTGAATGGTTAATATTTTAATATATAATTCAATTCCAATAAAAAAAATGCATATATATTTTTATATATATATATATATATAATGATATATGTCACTAGTAACAATATAAATAGTGTTATTCGTGACATTAAAAGATAATGTTTTTAGTTAAAATTATATCTTGAACTCGTATACAGGGTTAATCAGTTGAGAGATGATGATATAAAAAAAATTTTCTCAATCCATAAACAACACTATTCATGTACTAATGACATAAATCATTTTCCTATATATATATATATATATATATATATATATATATATATCATCCAATCCATTTAACTTTCACTTCAGAAGCTCTTATTTGCCATATCAGTGCTAAAAAGAACAAGAAAACATTGCCATAGAATATTTGATCATTCAATGTTCTTTAAGACGCCAGAAGCTAACTGCTTTGCTTCCGGCTTATTACAAATACTGTTTGGGTTTCCAGTCTTAATGCAAATTCAGTACTCAATTACCCATACTTAATGTGTATAGATATATTGGTTGCAGATCCATACTTAAAAATCAGAAATTAACCTTTCCTTTCCCTTTATTACCAGGGTTGTTGTAAGGTTTGAAACCACTCGAACTTGTATGTTCGAACCCCAATCCTTGAGCTCTCAGCTTTTTTTCTGTCTCAAAGTTAATCTGATAAGGCCCCAGAAAACTGTGGGGATCAGTTCTCTCTGTCCCATAAGAACACTGGGCATCGCCACTGAAGGATTCAAATGCAATAGAAGTCCCATGCCCAAGCGCGGAATCAGAGTTTTCCTGCTCTTCTTCTAACCGTGTCATTTCTTGGTAAGAGCAGAACGGGCTAAAAGCCCCATGTTGGAAGCTGGAGTTTGTTGCACTTGCCAGCTCTTTTCTTGCTGTTTCAAGTGCCCACACCTGAAACTGGCTCTTTTGCTCTTCTGTGGCCAGGTTTTTAGGTAGTATATTAAGTCGACTAGCAGAAGGCCTTTTGAGAGGAGGCCGCTGCTGCTGCATTGTAAAGTAACTTGCCGTTTGCCATTCCAGCATTGCTTGTTGCTGTTGCTGTTGTTGTTGGAGTAACTTCTGGGACTTGAGGATTGATTCAACATCATAGCACCTTATGTCATAATTGGTGATGGCTTGGTACCCCTTTTGCCTTATGCATCCTATGTCAAATGCAACTGCAGCTTCCTCTTCCATTTCTTTATTAAGAGAAAAAAAAAAAAAGAAACTTGTGTTTAAAAATATAAGAAAATGGAGTTAAGAAAAATAGATGGATAGTTTAAGCTTCAAATGATGACCATAGACTGACCATATGATCCCAGGAAATAATCTTTGCTGATACCTTTCCTTGCTAGCCATTTTCCAGTGCCATCATCCCTGTACTTCCAAAACTTACAGTTATTAATTATATAATGAGAGAATCAATGACAGATGGATGTAGACTAGTAACCAAGTACCTGACAACTCCATGAAACTTAGAGCTGCCTCTTGCATTTCTAATGCTTGGCCTGCAGAATGTATCACATACAAAATTAACTATATAAGTGAGATACATGTCAATCAAATACATAATCATGTACATGTATATGCTGACATTGGTTTAGCAGTTCAGTGGTAGAGTATGTGTTTCCTGATATAAGATGACAGCAATTGCTATCCAAAATTCTTTGGATGTACAAAAAAAAAAACAAATAGTTCCAAGAAGAAAAATCCATTAGGCATCATTTAGGGAAAGAAATGCATCACTGAGATTCATATTCATTTACCTTCCAACTGTGGCTGCTGCATTT
Organism: Mallotus repandus; assembly: GCA_949671775.1. Taxonomy (NCBI): domain Eukaryota; kingdom Viridiplantae; phylum Streptophyta; class Magnoliopsida; order Malpighiales; family Euphorbiaceae; genus Mallotus; species Mallotus repandus. The sequence continues at coordinate 49,729 of CATIWM010389198.1, forward strand.
TGGTCAGTCATTCTTTCCATCTGCTGCAGTCAATACTGAGATTCAATTTACAAAAAGGAAAAAAAAAAAACTCAAATGTCGCAGATAAAAAGAATGAACATTCATTATCAGTGAAGTAAAAATTTCATTAAACAATAAATCGTAAAGCAATATGGTGATTGCGAAAGATCTAAGAATGATTTCATCAATACCTTTGTTTTGAGTTTGAAGCCAGACAATTTTCATAGTACCATACCACAATGTATAATTCCATCTAGCAACAGTGAGCTTGTTGATATTCGTGTACATGAGATTATTACATATCTTATTTTCACTTGGCTTTTGGTTTTTTCATTAAAAAAAAAAAGATAAAATCTTTGTATACTTAAATGCTAGGTTGCACGGATACGGATACAGGAACATAGAAAACAGAGACATGGACATGGGGATATGACTTCTAATTGAAGTGTTTACCTTCTAAACTGAAGTGGCTAGGTATCATGGACACAGAGAAACACGAATACGGATACGGGGAAATGCCTACGTGCAACATAGCTTAAATGTCTCGGTGTCCTTAATTGGTAGAGAAGAGTTCACTTAAACAAATGAGACTCAACATATCACAGTCCATGAGATAAAGAAATTTCTCTCCTACTTTTAGGTACTAACATTTTTTATGCTAACAATGAATAACTACTACTCGACCATGTGTTATAATTATAGTTATTTAATTTTACAAATATATCTGCAATTCATTTTCTCATCACTTAGCACATTCAACTATATTCTAATAAGTGTTGCTTAAAAAAATTTAATAATCATATAGTATGTAGATTCTAATGCGCTGTACATTCTAACATGATCTAGTAATCATACACAAATTAACATCCACACATGCATAGGTCATCTTCATTTGCATGTTCTCAACACATAGCTTAATCAAAAGAAGGATCATTTTACTTGAGCAAACAACTAAAAAAAATAATCAGAGCATTTTGTGGTCAAGTTTGGAGCCTGCATTCTTTGCTATAATAATTTCAACTAGCATAAATAAGCTTATAAACTCTCACCTAGATGAAAGTATCATATGTTCCCTTTACTAAAGGTATTGTTAAGACAAAAAGGAGTTACTGTTTCCTTGTATGATTAGCTATGTCAACATCCTCAATGATAGAAAAAGAATTTATTTAAACAAATGCAATTCAACATATCACAAAAAGAAGATATTTCCTTCATACCATTTGGTATTTAACATTTTCCACAATTAACGATCTTATAACTAAATAACCGGCCACGTGTTTTGATTATAATTGCTATAATCCTCCCACTATCTGGTAATGACATTATCCATAATTAACACCCTAATAACTACATAATCGGCCATGTGTGACAATAATAATTATTCGATTCTTTTCAAAATATCCACGTTACATTTTCTTGCAACTTTGCACATTCCTTTATATTATCCCAAACAAGCATTTCTCAAAAGATTTCAACAACCATAGATTCATTTTTTTGAAAATAACGTACAAACTTGTATAGGTGTGGATCTTGTAATGAGAATAAATATCTAAAGTTAATTATCATGATACCGTTACTAATAAAATGGAAGACTGTTTTCACAATTTCCCAACAAAAAATAAATCATTATAAGGAATTGGCCAGCTGAAAAATGTTTAAACAGTATGGTGAAATAAAATTTTCTTTTGAAAATTGAAACACTGCCACAATTGAACTTATTTCTGCTCTTATTAGTTTCAAGAATCTGTGCACAAAGGAAAGTTGTAACGAACAATTCATTCCTGATTATGAGACTGAAAATGCTTATGTAGAGAACTATAAAACAATAGTAACTTTATTAATTTTGTTCATCAATAAGTAGTTAATAATCAAAGATAAATTATCATCTTTACATCTTCATTATTGCTATGAAAACTTCACATGCATAAGAAAATAAATGTTCAGGAAAAATAATTCAAATAAAAAAAATGTTATAAGCAATGGATGCAATCAATTTCTCCACTACTTACAGATTCATTTCAACACCAACTTGATTTCTTATCCTTTGGGGATTAGTTTAAAGCAAACATGACAGTTACCTATTATTGCTGAATAAGTTGCTTGCCAGATCCTGGTGAGGTCGTACCTAATGCAACAAGTTAAAACTCAAATTCCTACTATACCAGAGCTCTAAAAACAAGTTTTAAATTATCAAAATAGGCAATAAAATAAGAATTCATACCTATTCAATGAGGGAAATGCAAAAGCAAAAATTGTAACAATGAAGAGGGTGATAGTGAATTAGAGTAAGAACAAAAAATATTTAGTAGAATTTAATAGCAAATCCTAAAAGATTTTAGAGAATTTATTATAGCTCATGAGTCTGTCGTCTTTACAAACTACAGAGGACACCTGCATGAAATTCCTTCTTACAAAGATATCTTACTTTTTCTTTTGTAAAATTTAATTAATTTGTTAGCAAATAAAACTGACCAATAGTTGCAATTTCAAATTTGTGCCAGGGAACCAGAGGCATCTTTGGACATTTTGCATTAACAAGATCACCACTTTTTCCAAAATTCAATAAAAGTTACTGCTAATGGATTACAATTTTAATGGCAGTTGGTCTGTATTGCCTTATTTGAGCAAATTTGTATTTAATTCTTCATGCTACTTTTTCCATGTGATGGATTTTAAGGTCAAACTAGATTAGATTTTCTATTAAATTTTCATATTTTCTTCAACCATTACAGCCAACTCTCTTCAACACACTTGCTATTTTTAAACACACATCTACATGCAGACTCCTGTAGCAGTTGATAATGTTGTTTTGCATTATCTTCTTGGTTACGAATAATGGATCTAAGAAATGTTTCTTTTGGCCAGGAAATTCTAGATGAAGTGGAATAAATAATCATGCTTTAAATAATGAAGTGATTGAATTACGAGATAGAGAAAAATATGTTGCAAAAAAAAAAAAAAAAAAAAAAATCAACAACTACATGCATGCATTAGACCTCAAGTCAATAGTAAGAATTCATTTTAAATTTTCATGTTAATGTTTATATGAATATATAGCATCGTGGCTTTAGTTCTTTTTAATTGAGCTTTGCAAGGATATTTAAAGCAATAGAAAATAATTATTTTCACTTAAGAGTGGGAGGTACAATGATGTCTCAAATTTGAATCTCTCATCCATCAATAACATTGAAATTAATAATCCTGAAGATATTGTTATGCCATTTTAGACCTGGTTGCAGATCCTGATACTTACCTCACCTTAAAAATTTCCAGGCTTGGACAAAATCAAACAAGGAAAGTTGCAGTACCTTGTTATATTGCTCTGGCAAAGATGCTATGAGACTTCTAAAACTGAACCACTGGGCTTTGCATGATACTGCCAAAATGTGCCAATGAATCTCCATGACAACTGCATGATACAAAAATTTTCAACTTAGGCCTAAAAACCAAGAAGAAGATAGGTTAGGACATGAATCATCAGACTAAGAAGAACGAGAGCATTCACAGTAACAGGCAATACTATGATTAATGTATTTCCATGGGATTGCATTTACCAACTTTTATGAAGGTAATTTTAAGAGGAACAACTATTATAATTCTAAGCTTACAATAAATGTGCATCAGATTCTTTCACAGAAAAAGATTTTATTTGCCCAACCATGGAGTAAGTACAAGACTTGCTTAAATGTTGGAGGAAGATTGGGTCAATAAACATTTAAATGCAAGCAGTTTCAAAATTTGAAAACTATTATGCTCAATCTTCAATGATGAAAAAAAAAAAAGGTTCCTTAGAACTCTTAGCAGGTAACGCATTGGCCCATGTTTAATTCTTTCAGGTTGACAGGAACCTGAGATACTGTGTTTGAAAAACTGCATATACAAATTTAGATACAAGGGAAGGTGGAAATGGCTGCTTGCCATTTACCTTCTTTATCCTCCACTGGAAAGAGTTTCTTCTTTTCTTCTACAAACTAAACTCAATCAGAGTGATTTATCAACTTTTCCAATTAAAACACATCATAAATTATCTCAACATGTCCAGAGAGATGAAAACATGGATTCTTCTTTACATCATCTTTTTGAGTTCTTTCATTGAAATCCAAGAAAATTCCATGCACTTTTGCCTCAAAATCCAAATCAGTACAATCCCTGTGCCAACAATTAAATTCTTCTCCAGCTCTTTATCTTCTTGCTCCTTGTTTTGACAGCTGAAAATTTTTAAAAGCTTCTGCATCAACCCATGGGAAGGAAGAAGAACAAGAGGTGCATTGATGAACAAGCTGTTGTGAGCAAATATTTAGTTTCCACTCATACACTTCTGCTTCAATTTTCACTATATAGCATCTTCTTCTACTAATGAGAAAAAGAAAGTGAATCAATAGAGTATAGTTGGTGAAGGGAACAAGAATATTAGACTGTTTAACATCACATATCCATCTTATCACCTTCATTTCAGATGCAACTTACTTTGCTCTCCAACCAGATCCTGTATTACCATAGCCCTCTCACATTCTCCAGAAGCACAAGCAAACATTTGTCTGACTAATAATCTCCAAGAATTACCAGTAGTCACCACAAGAACAGATTCCCCCCACAATATGATGGAACCGGTTTTTATCCCTCAAAATCACCTCTCTTCCATAAACCTTTGATATAATTTTGGCAAAATTGTGACAATCAACACAGATTCGGAGATTCTTAATCACTCGGATTGGGACTTTCTCAGGAGCAGCAATGAGTCCAAAAGCCAGGGCCAGTTTCTCACTATGGGCTAGAAGTATTTTCTCCTTTTGCTCCTCATCCACATCATATAAAACACAGCTCAAATCAGGAATATATCCAGTTTCTTTCAACTTGATTGACAATTCCCTAACCTTCCAAAACACCTCTTCCCTCCTTGGATGAGAGCGATCACTTGCATGAAAAGTATGGAGGGTCTGGTCAAGTTCAATCCAACTTCTTCCTGGCTCCTTTATCACTGCTTTATCCATCATCAGTTCTCTTAATTCTCTCACATCCTCCCACCTCCCTGCAGAAGCATATAAATTAGAAAGGATTACATAGTTTCCAGCATTTTTAGGCTCTATTTCTACAAGCCGCTGACCTACAAGTACTCCAATATCAACATTCAAGTGAACTTTACAAGCACCTAAAAGTGGACCCCAAATGGCTGCAGTTGGTTGATATGGCATCCTTTTGATAAATTCAAAGGCTTCTTCTATTCGGCCAGCACGGCCAAGCAAGTCAACAACACATCCATAATGTTCTATCTCTGCCTCAACCCCATTATTCCCTTTCAACAACTCATCAAAGATTTCTAATCCTTTATTTTCTAATCCTCCATGGCTGCAGCCAGATAGAACAGCCAAAAAGGTTACACTGTTAGGTTTAACTTTATTTTCTTCTCTCATCAATTTGAATAGCTCAACTACCTCTCTTCCCATTCCATGTTTACCATACCCCACAAGCATTGCATTCCAAGAAATAACAGTTCGGTCAGGCATGCTATCAAAGACTCTTCTTGCATAACTAAGGCTTCCACACTTTGAGTACATATCAATCAGAGAATTCTGAAGAACTACATAAAAGGGCAATTCACATCTAATAACATGGCCATGAACTTGTTTACCATGACATAATGCTGCAAGCCCAGACAATGAAGTTAAAACACTAGCATATGTAACATAATTCGAACTCATTCCTTCTCCTTGCAATCTACGGAATAGTTCTAATGCCTCTTCATCATTACCTAATTGAGCATAGCCTGAAATTATAGCAGTACAAGAAACAACATCCCTTTCTGGCAAGTTCTCAAAAACCACTCGTGCTTCATGAATTCTGCCAGATTTAGCATACATGTCTAAAAGTGAACTCCCAACAACTATATAGGAGTCATAATTACGCTTGATTAGAAGAGAGTGAATCTGCCTTCCCAGCTCAAACCCAGGACCACCTGTGCAAGAAGTCAGTACAGTAGCAAAAGTGAAATCATTTGGCTCCGTATCTGCAAAGACCGTTCATCTGTATCAGTATCATATTGCAAGAAAAAGTAACTTATTATCGGACTTGCTCAAGTAACTAAAATTTTAAAGAGAAATTTGGCATTTATTAATTATAATTAGCTTTCAAACTTACCACCTAAGATGGGATTTTCTTTCTTTTAGCATAATAAGGAAAATAAATAAATAAATACCTGATCTCAACATTTGCGCAAAAAGGTGCAACGCTTCAGAGGCAAACCCTCTCTGAGAATAACCTGAAATCATGGCAGTCCAAGAAACAACAGTTCTTTCAGACATTTCATCGAACACATGCCTTGCATCCCTCAAAGAGTCGCACTTTGTATACAAAACAATAAACCTAGTTCTGAGATAAACAGGAGGTAGATAGCAAGTTTTGATGATGTGGGCATGGACCCTTTGGCCTTCTCTAATGGCCTTACTATTGACGCACTCGTTTAGCAGTGTGTTGTAGCCATGAAATTTCATTTCAGGACCTTGACATGCCATCTCTAATAGCCCCTCTTGAAGGCGGCCTTGGGTGCATAGTGAGCTCAAAGTTGATTGTTTTGACGGGAAGGAGGAAACAGAGATTTGGTGGATATATAGATTGTTGTGAATTGAATGGCTGCAATATGGCATTTTACGAAGGTGCATGAAGAAGTAGACATTATAGCCCAATTTCATCGTCTGCATGTGATACAAGTGATAAAACTCAGTCGGTGAAGGTGGCCATATATCAATTATTTTCTGCGTTTTTTTAATAAATAATTTATATTTAAAATTAAAAAAATTAATTAATCATTTTTTCATTATATTTTTATCAAATTTTCTTTCAAAGGTCCATATAAGATTCGAAATGGAGCTCACCCAATAATTATGCCATTTACAATGCTCAATGCTAGAATATTTTTATTAAATTTGTTTCTACTACTATTTGAATAAATTATTTTTTCATTATATTTTTATCAAATGTATCTCTCTTATTATTTAAAGGAAAAATTACATAAAAATCTCCAACTTTTAGGGTACTTTTAAATAAAATCATATTCAATTTTTTCCTTCAAATATAACCACAACCTTTAAAACGTTATAAAAAAAACCCTCCTTGGATGACTGTACTGGTAACAGGAGATGAAACTGTTTTTTTATGATCCATGGGGCCCATTTCCATGACTGTACTGATAACAGAAGATGAAACCGATGCATTTGCCCCCAAATTGATATTTTCTCCCCTCCAATTGAGTGTTTTATTTTGGATTAGCAGACTGTTTAGATAAATAAAAATGCAACTTAGTTATTATAATTAAAAACTCAGCATACTAGGTATATGAAATTTCAACTTAGCATACTAGATATATGAAATTTCAACAAAAAAACTCAACATTACCAGTACAGTCATCTAAGGAGGACTTTTTTTGATAACATTTCAAAAGTTGTGGTTATATTTGAAAGAAAAAATTGGATATGATTTATTTGAAAGTACCCCTAAAGGTTGAGGTTCTTTTATGTAATATCCCCTTATTTAAATAAATATTACTAATGAATCAACAAATTTGCCCCAGCACCCTTGGTCTAGTGGCCAGGGCGTTGGGGTGTGGTTGAAGGTTGGGGGTCAATCCCCCCACAAATCCTTTGATAAAAAAAAAAAATTTATTTTTCTTGCTATCTAAATAATATTGCCAGTTGTTAAAAAAAAATAATATTGCTAATTAATTATTTTTAGTTCGACTCGATCAACCTACAAGTGTGGCAATTTTTATTATTATTTATTATTATTTTTACATGAAAGGTACATGAAAGCAAACACCTGAAAACAAAAAACAACTACAAAGCATGGACTCTCGAAGTAGCCACCCCAATGACATCCTGAAACAATAATTCTCTTAAACCATCAGGAGGTCTATCCAGATTTAAAAAAACCGAGGTTCAAACTCACACCCATGTTAGCTAAGAAATTTGCACATTTGTTTCCTTCGCGATGAACTTGCACAATCTCTACCCTCCAATCCAACCTTATCATCCTTCTAATTTCTTGAACCAACGATAGCATCTTCAAAAGAGTTTGTCCTACCCATAAGGATATCCATAAGACAATAATTATCACTTTCCAATATAGCAAAATTAAACTCAATATTTCTTGCAAGTCGAAGCCCATAAAAGCATGCTCTAACTTTCCTGCAAGGATGCTGCAATCTCCAATCCTGGCTAAAAAACCATGGAGCCAGCGACCTATATGATCACGAATAAAGCCCTCCTGCTAAGGTCCCCCTAGTAGCAGACTTATAACAATCATTAGTATTGACCTTTACCCTAGGGTGGGGAGGTGGCAACCATCGAATATACTTTTTAATAGACTCTGTAATATTTTTGTTATGGTTGATTAAAAATAATGTTGAGTTAGTCAAAATAGGAGGTGCCTAATTTAGAAGAAAAGTCATGGAAGGTGGCTTCCCAAATTATTAAGGATGGAGGTGCCTAACCTTGTTTGAATGAAGAATGTGAAAATTAGGTGGCCTAATTTTGGTGAATGAAGAATGTGAAAATTAGGTGGCCTAATTTTGGTGAATGAAGAAATATTTAGCATATGAAATGGGAACTTGAAGGCTATAAATAAGGCCCCATTTCTTCATTATTTATTATCCTATGGAAGAGAAATAATATAGGCTCTTAAGCATGTAATTCATTAGGTGGAGCATTTGGCTCCTCTAATGTGGGTATGGGTAATGCTTTGTAAGGAGTGTTATTTTTGGGATCATGTATCCAAAGTAGAAAGAGTTAAAGAGCTTTGTGTTAAGCTTTTTTGAGTTAGAGAATTTGAGTGGGAAATTCTTTTTGGTGTAATTATTTTTTTTTGGGTGTGAAGAAATATTGAGAGTGTTGTGACTGTAACAATTTGTCACATAATGAAAATTCTCTCGGGTTGTCTTTTGTCAACGAAAGTGGTTTTTCTCTGATTTGGAGTTTCCACTATAAATTTTATATTATGTGTTTTCTATTTTTTTGTTCTTTAATATTCTGCTAAAGAGGATATTGGTAGGGAATTTGGAATTTACTCTTGGAAATTCCTAACAATTGGTATTAGAACTACAGTTCCTTGATGTACTTTTGGTGGTGGATCTCAAAGTTTTGTGGAGTTACTATTTATACAAATACTGAATTCGTGAATAGTGAATTTTGTCGGTGGTTTCAGTTTTGTCGACAAAGGTGTTCTAACACACGGAGGTTCACAAGAAAAACTTATTATGATCTAGAGAAGTTAGTTTTAAAGTATGGAAGCAGATATTACAAGAACCTGTTTCAAACTCCGTTGAGTTTAAGGTGAAGAAATTTGATGGGTGTGTTGATTTGACTTGTGGCAAGATGAAGTCAATGATAATCAATATGGGTTACATAAGAGTTTGAAGGTGTGGGCAATCTTAGCACCTAAAGAAAAATTGCCGGTGAAGAGGACGTGTTACTGCTAGCAGGTCCACAAATTGGCTTGGTATAGATGCAAGGTGTGTGGTGGAAAAGATGTCAATGGCTGAGGAAATCTTGGGAAAACCAAGCATGAGAGTTGCACTATAAATTTTAGCAAGTTTTTTCGACATGAGCTGAGGTGAAGTTCTTAAAATTGGTGATTCATTCTAAGTGGGTATACTCTTTATGGTGGAGTATGATAATTCTTGGTACAAAGAATTATGACTGCTGGAGTAGACAGTGTTGTAGCAACAACTATGTTTATTTTTAATCAAGATGAAGATTGTTATGGTTGATTAAAAATAATGTTAAGTTTGTTAGTCAAAATAGGAGGTGCCTAATTTAGAAGAAAAGTTCATGGAAGGTAGCTTCCTAAATTGTTAAGGATGGAGGTGCCTAACCTTATTTGAATGAAGACTGGGAAAATTAGGTGGCCTAATTTTGGTGAATGAAGAAATGTTTTGCATATGAAATGGGAACTTGAAGGCCATAAATATGACCTCATGTCTTTATTATTTATTATCCCATAAAAGAGAAATACAATTGGCTCTTAAGCATGTAATTCATTAGGTGGAGCATTTGGCTCCTCTAATATGGGTATGGGTAATGCTTTGTAAGGAGTATTATTCTTGGGATCATGTATCCAAAATAGAAAGAGTTAGAAAGCTTTGTGTGAAGCTTTTTTGAGTTAGAGAATTTGAGTGGGAAATTCTTTTTGGTGTAATTATTTTTTTTTGGGGTGTGAAGAAATATTGAGAGTGTTGTGATCGTAACAATTTGTCACATAGTGAAAATTCTCTTGGGTTGTCTTTTGACAACGAAAGTGGTTTTTCTCCAATTTGGAGTTTCCATTATAATTCTTGTGTTATGTGTTTTCTATTTTTTTGTTCTTTGATATTCTACTAAGGAGGATCTTGGGAGGAAATTCGTAATTTAGTCTTGGAAATTCCTAACAATTAGTTTTAGAGCTATGGTTCCTTGATGTACTTTTGGTGGTGGATCTCAAAGTTATGTGGAATTACTATTCATGCAGATATTGAATTTATGAATAGTAAATTTTATCGGCGGTTTTGGTTTTATCGACGAAGGTTTTATAATACACGATGGTTTGTAGGAAAAACTTGTTATGATCTAGAGAAATTAGTTTCAAAGTACGGAAGCAGATATTACAAGAAGCTGTTTCAAACTCCGTTGAGTTTGAGGTGGAGAAATTTGATGGGTGTGTTGATATTGACTTGTGGCGAGATAAAGTCAATGATAATCATTGAAAAATTAGGTGGGCAATCTTAGCACCTAAAGAAAAATTACCGGTGGAGCGGAGTTTGATAAATTGCTCCAAAATCAGTAAATGGAGATGCTGATATTGTTGCCAACAGTGGGTCTCTTTTCTCCATAAGAGACTGGATTATCCTTTTGGCTTGTTATTGATCTCCAAGAGTTGCCATGGAAGAGGACATGTTACTGCTAGCGGGTCAACAAATTGGCTTGGTATAGATGCAAGGTGTGTGGTGGAAAGGATGTCAATGGCTGAGGAACTCTTGGGAAAACCAAGCGTGGGAGTTGCACCATAAATTTCAACAAGTTTTTTTGACATGAGCCGAGGTGAAATTTTTAAAATTGGTGATTCATTCTAAGTGGGTATACTCTTTATGGTGGAGTATGATAATTCTTGGTACAGAGAATTATGAATATTGCAGTAGACAATATTGTAGCAGTAGCTATATTTATTTTTAATCAAGGTGAAAATTGTTATGGTTGATTAAAAATAATGTTGAGTTTGTTAGTCAAAATAGGAGATGCCTAATTTAAAAGAAAAGTCGTGGAAGGTGGCTTCCCAAATTGTTAAGGATGGGGGTGCCTAACCTTGTTTGAATGAAGAATGAGAAAATTAGGTGGCCTAATTTTGGTGAATAAAGAAATATTTGGCATATGAAATGGGAAATTGAAGGCTATAAATATGGCCTCATTTCTTCATTATTTTTATCCCACGGAAGATAAATACAATAGGCTCTTAAGCATGTAATTCATTAGGTGGAGCATTTGGCTCCTCTAATATGGGTATATGTAATGCTTTATAAGGAATGCTATTTTTGGGATCATGTATCCAAAGTAGAAAGAGTTAGAAAGCTTTGTGTTAAGCTTTTTTGAGTTAGAGAATTTGAGTGGGAAATTCTTTTTGGAGTAATTTTTTTTTTTGGGTGTGAAGAAATATTGAGAGTGTTGTGATTGTAACAATTTTTCACATAGTGAAAATTCTCTCGGGTTGTCTTTTAACAATGAAAGTGGTTTTTCTCCGATTTAGAGTTTCCACTATAATTCTTGTGTTGTGTGTGTGGACGACGGGGTTTAGTGCGCATCCAAGATTTTAACAACCGCGACACTATTTGAGCTTAGGCTCCAGAGAACACACTAACTATATCACAAAGCCACGGCATGGAGATGAGGAGTCGCCACCTAGGGTAATAACTGGGACAAATCGAAGGTGGTGGTAACTTGATTCTCTAAAAGAGAGTTAGCACCACAACTAGGAAATTCTGGGAACGGAATACCAACTTCTTTTAGTCTCGTGTTCTTTAAAATTAGTTTATGAATTACTATCTTATTCTCTAATTACGTGCAACTTCATTTAAACCCTAATTTAGCATACATCTAACTCCAAGGTAACTAGTCATGAAAAAGCACATAAAAAATGCATTTACAAAGCGCAACATCCCTAAATTAATCTAATATACATTGATTTTTAATTTAAAGTTAGTTAAATCTACATATTTTATTTACAAATGAAATGGAACTAAAGGTGGGCCTACATGTTAATTAATTGGTAAGCTTATATCTACAAATTTTAATTCTAAAAAAATGAGCATAAGTCTATCAATTTTAAAAGCTGGGCCTAATTCTAAATAAGTTTAAGTTTAAATGAAGTGATCTTAAATCTATTCATTTTTAAAAGAAATGCTTTAATGGGCTGAACTAGGTCTATAATTGATTTTAATTAAACTAAAGTGGCCATAAATCTAAATTAATCTAAATAGGCCCAAAAGGATTTTAAAAATGAATTAAACGATTTTAAATGCCTATTTTATTAGTGAATTTAAGCTACACGTGAGCTTGGGGCCCAAAGCGAATAATAAAAAAAAAAGCCCAAATAAACATATAAACATACAAAAGCATTCAAGCAGTGATCTCTAATCCGAATTTAATTTACATGCATCCAAATTAACTAAAGCCACCATTGATTTTAATTAAGGTATTTACCAAATAAACTTAAATTAATCTAATTAATTTTAAAGTACAGAAAAGTAAATATTTTACTATTCTCCCACTAATGAGGCTATTACAATTCCTATGTATAAATTAATTAATTACAAGCCCAAATAAACCAAATAAATAAGCAAAACACACATAATACAAAAAAAAAAAAATACAAAAATGATAATAAAAAAACTACGTAACAAAAATTACAAGGCTAATATCCATGACATTCCATGGACCTTCATGGATTTGGTATTAACTTAATCACGTACTATTTATGATCTCTCACCATAATCATCAATACCATGAAAAAAACGATTAGAAAGAGTTCTAAAAAAATTAAACAAAAATAAAATAAATAAAAGAAAAGAAAAGAAAAAGAGATAGATGGGATGAATGCAGTATTGATTGCTCCTCAGAGTTGATTTGATTCACCGTCTGGGAATAGGATCTACAGATTTGATTTTTCTTGATCTTAGACTTACTGCGTTTCTTATAACCTTTTTTTTGTAAAAGAAAATAAAGAACAGAGGGAAGATTTTTTTTTTTTGCGACAAAACCTTTTTTTTAGAAAAGAAAACCTCTTTTCAATAAAAGTACGTAGAGTTTTTATAAACTTAGGAAACCCCCTCCTGTGATTTTGAATCACAAGAGATAAAGTTTTATTATCTTATTATTATTTTTTAAAATTTTTTTTTTAAACCTAAAAACAACCTGATAATCATGGACTATCAGGATAAAAAAATAATTTATCATTTATCTTTTATTTTCAAAATATTTTTCTACCAATAAAAAAAGTTAAAAAAATAAAAAAATTGCGGAAGTCGATTGGACCTCTGCAATTCCGATCGGAATTGTGTATTTTCGGTCGAAAATACGTAATTCCGGTCGGAATTACATATTTTTGATCGGAATTATGTAATTCCAATCGGAAATACATAACTCTAACCGGTGATGATTTTTTTTATTTTTTTAACTTTTAATTATGAAATGACCCTTAAAAGAATTAGAAACTTTACAATTGGGTCCTTTAAAAAATGCAATTAAGCCTTGAGATATGAAATTCAAATATTATAGACCTATTTGCAATAAATTTTTATCATTGGAGTCCTTTGTCACATCCATACTCGACTATCCTGAAATTAGGTGCTTATACTGTGTTTTCTGTTTCTTTGTTCTTTGATATTATGCTAAGGAGGATCTTGGGAGGGAATTTGAGTTTATTCCTGGAAATTCTTAACAATTTTTACAAGCATCCATGAAACTCTGCACTTTTATAATAATGAGATCAATAGGATCCGCGGGGAGTTTGTACCAATCCTAAATAATGGCATTGGTTCAAAATTTCCACATAAAGCAGCAGGTGGTACAAAAAAAAAAACAAGATGTAGAAGATCACTATCAATTTTCAACTTATTATTAATATTACATAGCAACCACTTATCAAGTTGCATTGTAAAAAAAGTTGCAACAGCATGTGATGGAACTGATCGGCTTCAAATGACCTCTCACCACTTCATAATCTCAAAAGCATATAGCAAAGTCTCATCACTATGATAATATCTCTCATGATGAGCTAAGAGGGAGACATGTCTATGCACTAGCTCCACATTCATTAATAGCTTATATGCAAACAAAGCCAAAGAAAAAATATGATGCTTTCAGGCCCTTCCCACCTTTAAACCTTCACCCATTTAGCATCTTTAATATAAAGGTTGAAAATGCCTTAGAGGAGTGAATAAGGCTAATGAAAATTAAAAGAAAAATTAAAGAAAATTTAAGATGATATAAAGAGATTAGGGATGGACACACAAATTTTAGGAGTTTGGTTTTTTAATCAAACCTCAGTCTCCACCTAACTCCTCTCAAGTTAGGATTTTTAATCTCCAACTCTAATCTATTCCCTTACATTGAGTTTACAAGTATGGTTCAACTCAAACCAATTATAAACTTTGAGTTTTTCTTGACTTAACTCAAACCAAACCCAAAATCTAAGTGTTTTGATGGTTAACACTTTAACCAATTCCTTTAGGATAGATCCTCACTTCCCTTTATAACCTAAGAAGGAAAAGAACCAAAATCCTATACTAGAGCATACAACCCACATGCAAGGGTTTATAAAAGAATTTAAGAAAATTACAAAGCAAGCTTTTGAATGAATTGATTTCTAAGCAATAAATTGTTTAACCACTTTCCTAACCTTTTAAATGGGGTTTTGCAAAGTGTATTCATAGTTGAAGATGAAAAACTAGCTGTTAGAGTGCTGGGAATTCGTCCCCAATTTTAACCATGATCATTTAATGCTCAAACAATGTTTTACAGGAAATATCTCCATCATGATCGTGACATACCCATCACAATTATGATCGTTGATAAATATAGCCGTTGGAGCTTTATTGTGACTATTACAGTGTTGACAGCTGGATCATGGCTCATGTCATGATTGTGACATAGGACCGTGAGGGTCACTATGAGAATTCTTTAGTCAGCCTTTAACTTGATCCTGCTCATGCCTAGTTGTGTCCCGTTTGTGATCAAACATGTCATGATCATAATCAAGATTATGAGGGTTACTGTGTGAACTCATTCTTCAGCTTAAATTGGTTAGGCTAGTGACTTACTTTTTCATGCTCGTGATCCACCTTCTTATGATCATGATTTGGATCGTGAGGGTCACTGTGTTGTTTGCTGATTCTTATAACTTTAGTCACATTCATGATCCTCTTGATACGATCATGATCACATGGTCATATATCAGGTTGTGATCATGATCACACTCATGAAGGTTACTAGGTGATCTTTGAACTTGAGCATTGTAGTGAGGTGGTGCTCATGGGGATGCTCATGATCATGATGGGGATCGTGAGCATCACTGTTAAGATGCTATTCTTGAACTAAAGGCCAAATTACTCCCTGAACTTGTAATAAAGTGCAAATAAATCAAATTTTAACTTTTTCAACAAATTGGGATAAAACTTTCATTTTTCAGCTCAATTAACTCCAAACCACAATGCGTGCAATGTAAACGCTCTTTAAGAACGTGAGTTGAATAAACCAATAATATATATATATATATATATATATATATATATATATATATCTATTTCTTCATTTCTTAATTGTTTGTATAAATATTTCTTTTTCCTCTTTCACTTTACTGCTAATAATCTTAAATTTATCATCTGATAATTTCTCCAGTACCAAACTAACCACATCTTCATTCTCACACACTGACCCAATTCCCTTATTAACAGGTGCACCTTCCAGAAGGGGCAGTTCACAATCCTCTAATCCATATCTTTACCATTATACCCTAGTTTTTCTGCAAACAGTGCATTTGCTCCCTTTATGCAGTCATTAATTCCACTTTGACTCTCACTTAAATTACTACCAATAATTCCATATGCATCATTTGAAAATTTTCCCAGAACTAAAATGGTAGCATTTCTATTATTGCACGCCAACCGAATTCCCTTATCAACAACAGAAGAACTTTCACCACCGCTATTATCATTTTGAGAATTTCAAGACACCCATCGAGCACATTAGCAGGGCCCACATTGTCATTGCTCATATCAAAACCATTCTCCAAGCAAGGTAGCTGCTCCTGCTCAAAATCTGAAACTTTTATCAAACATAGCTGCTGATGTTGCAACTATTTAATAGTAGTGGGGTACAAAGGTTTGCAAAAGACCACAACCTTAAGTAAGTTATTGCACGAACAATAAGTCGAGTTCTATCAATTTGTTTAACAAATTAACGAATAACAATTTCCTAAAACATCATAAAAATAACAAAAATTCAAATAAATTACAAAAAAAAAAACCCAAATCAAAACAATGCATACCATCCAATATAACCTCCAATAAACATATTAAAAAAAAAACCTAGCTTGTTTGTTTCATTCACCATCTACCTTCCTCAATACAGAACAATACTTGATGGGTATGAATTAATCATAGAATAAGATCAAAATATAAAGAATCTAAATAGATGCATAAACCCATTAATAAAATCATTGCCCACTAATTATAATTCTCATCACCATCAAATTTCTACTAATTCAAATCAAACTACCACTCCAAGACAAAATGAGAGGAGAAGAAGAAAATTAAAGAAGAAGAAGAACATTAACAAGTTAAAATGAGAAATTTTTTTTAGAAATGGTGGGAGTGACAGTGATGAGGGTGTGATGGCAGTGGTGATAAAGGTGCAATGATGGTGGCTGACAGATAGAGGTGATGGTGGCTGATAGATAAAGGTGATGGTGGCAGGTTGTAGAGATGATGGTGGTCGGCGGGCAAAGGTGATGAAGGTATAATGATGGTGGCTAACAGGCAGAGGTGATGGTGGCGGGTTGCAGAGATGATGGTGGCTAGCGAGCAGAGGTGATGGTGGTGGGTGGGCAAAGGTGAAGATGGGTGGCAGTGGTGAGGATGGACGTCTGTGTTGAGTTTTGAATCCTTTGGATTTTTTTCTTTTTTAAAAAAAAGCCTTTGAAGTTAGATTAAAATTATTGGATAAACCAAAAAAGTTAAACATTATTTTAATATATTTCTATTACGTGGAAGCAACGCACCTAAATTTGGATTTCTTTGGACATTTAATTAAATTTTTGGACCAATTTGCTAAAAATATTTAAATTCAACTTATTTGCCCTTTCGCTATAATTTAGGGGGTAATTTGACCTTTAGTTCAATTTTAAGCTTGAAAATGCCTATAATTTGTACCTAAATTATACACATTTGAATACACACATTAATAACTCAAAATTAAGTTTGTTAAAATCAAAATAAGGTTGGTTAGCCTTTGATCATGCAGATGGCCAACAAAGGTCATTAGTGACAATGTGATTATAAGCTGATTTAATAGTGAATCTTCCACCAGAGGAGTACTTCCAGACAGGAACATCATTACCATCATATGCTCTTAGAGGCTTTACCATTGCGATACTTGCCAATGCTGAAGGAGGGACGAATCTTAAAACCTCGAGTAGTCTCAATTGCCATGCACATCAATTAAATCACACACTTTCAAATTTCTTAATTCTTATGGAATATCATCCAAATCCAAAGCCAAAGCATTCAGGTTCGTTGGTATGTTCACCCACTTACCATTCTAAAATTTGAACATTGATTCCATCATCCAAACACCAGCTTAACCCATCCTTAGTATGTGCCTAAACTTTCCTAATGCCATTCTAAATGCAAGAGCCAATTCCCTTACCTAGCGGGTTAGTATCATCCCTCCTATATATATATTTTACTTTGAGAACCTCAACCCAAAGATCCTTAGAACCACACATCACATGCCAAGCTAATTTCATTATTAACACTTGGTTACATATATGAGCCAACCTAATACCTAGACCACCTTTGTCCCTTGGTTAGTAGACTCGATTCTAATTGACTAACTAAATTTATTATGTAAAAGGGAACCACCCTATATAAATTTTTTGTTGATACAATCAATTTTGTTATAAATATCTATTGGCAACATATGAGTTTGCATGAGATAGCTAAGCGTAGCCAAACTGACAAATTATATAAGCACCATCTGACCTACCAAAGACAATTAGATGGTTCCTAATCTAAAATTCGTCCCTTAACTTTGTCTAGCATACCATTATATACTTTATTTGATTTTCTACCATGAATAATAAGCGCTCCAAAATATCTACCCATAATAGTTGTAACTTTAAGAACATTAGTAACAAGTATAATGTCTTGATGTGAAGTTTTATGAGAGAGGTAAAGAATTGAATTCTCTTCACTTACTAAATGGCCTAACGATTCGCAGAATGTGTCTAACATATGCTGGGTACACATTGCATTATTCTCATCTACTCTTGTAAATAGGATGAGATCATTAATGAAAAATATATGACTCAAGCAAGGACTTCTCTTAAAGATGATAAACGGATCCTATGTACCACTCACCACATCTGCATTAATTCCATGAACCAACATCTCCATACATATAATAAAGTTGTATGATCCCCTATCTTTTTTAAAGGAATAACTACATTTGAGAGTTCACCATTCCAAGAAATATGCATATTAATTGAAGTTATGCACTTTATGATAATATTCAATAAAGAATGTGAGAGACCAAGATCAATTAAGAAATCTGAAATTAACTCCTAACTAAATCTATTATTTCTTGAACTAGCACAATATTATTGATAATCTGCACCCCCTTAATAAAATTTAATTGTGTAGGGTAAATAATCTTGGGCATTAATGACTTTAATTTGTAGGACAACCTTAGTTATCAGTTTGTAGGTGACATTGCACAAACTAATAGGATGAAAGTTACTCCACTTTTCAGGTCTCTCAACCTTAGGAATTAAAAAAATATTAGGTTGATTTAATTCTCGGCTAATAAATATCCTTTCAAACACTGAATTAACTATAGCCCATAAATCATTTCCAACAACATCCTAGTGTTTTTGATAGAATAAAGCCTTGAATCTATTAACGCTAGGCACTTTATAAGGATCTATATCAAATAAAGCCATGTGAACTTCATCCTTCATAATCTTGCTCACAATAGCCTCCACATCCTCCTTGCTCAAGGATTGAAAATAACTCCTCAGAGGGTGTGGAGCCCTAAGCATATTTTCTTAGCATATAACTTATTAAGAAAATTGGATAACATCCACTTTTAAAATATTAGAGTCCCTACACCATTCTCCACTTGCCAATTTAGCACTCAAATAGTTTACTTCCAAATTTTAACCTTGGCTTTATCATGGAAGAAAGTAGTATTTCTTTCCCAAGATTGATCCAGTCATATGATTTTTTTGCCACTAGAATAAATCTTCATGAAATCCATTAATATGCTTTCCAAAGACTTAAAGTTCTAGGAGTGATGTTGTTCTCCAGCTTTCTGAACTCCATGTGCTAACAATCTCCTTTTGTTATTAAAAACATTTTCAAATGACATGCTATTCCAATTCAATATGGATTCATTCATATATTAGAGGTTACTTTCAATATTAGAGGTTACTTTTAATCGAGATATCTTGCACCTATGAGTTCCTTACAAAATCATTCCTCTATGGATGTAGCAGCCAAAGGGCAAGAAAGTAAAGTCTCTTCTCCAAACTTCTTGTACACTTCTTCACCATCTACATTAGAATTGGTCGATGATCTGAATCAATCTTAGTTAAGCACTGAATCACAGATCTCGAAAAAGCATCCATCCAAAGATTATTACAAAGAAATCATTCTAGCCTCTCTTGCATTAAACCACAACTCCATATAAATTTAGGGCCAAAAAACCTATGTTTATTATGTTGTGTTTATTTAATAAATGCAAGAATGGGAAAAGTGAATTTTGCATTAAACCAAATAACTGAAGTGGCTATATATAGCCTTATAAGAGTAACAGAAAAAATAAATCCATGTTTTATAAGCCTATTAATGTGGTAGATAACTAGGAAACAAACAAACAAACAAACAACTTATTCCTAAGAATAATGAATTATTCAAATAAGTAAATAACAAATTAAGACCAAGTTTAAATACCAAGAACTCTTGATAGCTAGCAACTTTAACATGTCATAGTACTATTTGCTACCTAAGATTTGAATTTGTTGCTTCTCCCTACCCTTCTAGTCAAATCACTAGATTCCTCATTTTCATTCAATATTGCATTGAAGTCTTCGCCTATAATCCATTGTAAATCAATAGAAGCCCAATTTGTGTAAGATAAGCCTATAAAAGGTTTCTACTACTTGACTGGGAGCAGCAAGATAAATTTGATGGTTTTTCAAAATCCTCTACTTACAAGTGGACATACTGTTTATTTCTTATTGGCCCATGAACCTAAACATTTCTTGTTTATAGTACCCAAATTCCTCCCATAAAATGTTCAGCTTTAACTTGAAAAGAGTGGGAAAAGTTTAAAACTATAATGACATCATCCACAGATAATGTGCTAATCCTCGACTCTACTGGGATCATAATACACAGAGTATACAACTTAATAAAAGATAAGTGGGAGTGCTTAAATTCGCACCTACTACTCCTTTACAATACCAAGCAAACGTGGAGATCATAAGACAAAGTAGATATAAAGAAAAAAGCAAACACAAAATAAAATTACACATCAACATAATTTTTAGAAACTTTAACACCATCTTCCATATTATCCCTATCACCAAGTTCATTTGATTCTAACAAATCCTCTAGAGACATATTAGAGATGGATCTTTGAGGAGTTTTATCAGAATTTTTTTTTCATTTTAACCCTGTATTTCAAGTTGACATGTTTTGAATCAGGAGGTCTACCCAATTTGGATCTCTATTAATGAACATTGCCATCTCTTTTATGTTTTTAATCCTGCCCCACAGGGATCGATCTAAAAACAAAATGGTTGCCATTATCTAGTAAAGTCTCCACTATCATATTTTTAAAAGATAGTAGCATAGAATAAATGGGATTTTTTTTGTACGTGCATGTCCTATATGGGCCTCATATCAATAGCTTCATAGTTCTCTTCTACATCAATGAATTTAGGCTTGGGCAAATCTGGCTGGGCGCTGGCCTAGTTTAGTTGCTCGTTGACCATGTTTGCCTTTTTCATATAATTACTTCCTTTGTACAAGGAAGAATCCTTAGTAAGATTCTCATTGACCTCCTTTCCTATATTATTGGATGTGCTTACATTGCTGTTAATTACTTCATCTTCCATATTAAGGTCTGCTAAAATCTCAAAAGGTTTTTCGAACTTATAGTTTTTTTAATAATTTTTTGCCTTTTCAATGCTCTTGCCAAATTGGTATTCCGCATTCGCCTAACTAGTATATGCATCCAAGGTCCAAAACACTGGTTGTCATCCTCAATTTCCTCATGAGAAACATTAACCACTCCATTAGACAACCCTTTATCTTGCATATTCCTAGTTCTATATACCACACTAGTTTTCTCCTTAAAATAGCAATCTTCACTTTTATGTCTATAATGACCATAACTGTAATAGATTTCTTGCAAGCACTCATATTCAACATTTTACATTTTTCCATTAATGATAATTCATGATATTAAAGGCTTTTGAAGGTTCAGCTCCACCACAACTCTGGAAAACTTGCCTCCATCACCCTCTTATGTATTATAGTCAATCTTGATTGGTTATGTCTATGAGATTGGCTATCCTTCACAGAACATTTTGATGCTAGTACTCAAGAGGAAGACCAAGGAACCAAATCTATGCTACAATTGCTAAGAGATAATTATCATTGGTGTAAAATGAAGGGCTCTTTGGCTAAACTATTAAGTAATTACCGAGGATAGTCCATGGTCCCTTTAACAACCCATTAGAGTTGTCCTCTCCCTCATCAAATTTAACCATGAAATAATCATTCTCTAAATCAACTATCTTGTACCCACTAGTAGGGTGTCATAAGTCTCAACTTTAGAGTACAATATTTTATATCCTACCTTTCTCCATTACAGGCGAATAATCACTCTTTTATTAAGAGCTCTTGCTATTACATTATCAATTCTTATTAGAAAACTCAAAAGTGGGGATGTCATTATCCTTCCTCAATCTCATATCCTCCTCCATGACCTTTATCTCCTCTTCTTTTCCCACTATAGCCTTACGATATGCACCTTATTTGAGAGAAGTTTTTCCTTAATTGACACCTTACTACCATTACCCATATGTTCATCTCCTTTTTCCATTAAAGTAAATCTTTACTTTTTGATAACTGCAAAAAATAGTGGATTTTGAGCACTAATTTGTTAGTTTTTTAGGTGTTAAAATGTCTATTTTATTCTTGCATATTGGTGTTTTTACTTAAATTCCATGAAACTTAGATTTTTGAAGGTTTTTATAATTTTTATTAATTTTTAGTTTAATTTTGGTATTGATTGGTTAGGTGTGCCCAAGTTTGGATTAATGTAAGTGGAATTCATACTAGAACTTGAAGAGGAAAGCTCAAAATCTCTATGAATTGAAGATGAAGAGGCATGGTCATACGCACAACCAATCCTGAGCCTAAAAATTTCACCTTACAAACAGACAGGGATGCACAACCGTGCACCAATTGAAGATGAAGAGGCATGGCCATACGCACAGCCAATCCTGAGCCTAAAAATTTCACCTTACAAACAGACAGGGATGCATAACCGTGCACTAACACTGCAGAGCCATGCACATGGGAGTGCATAGCCAGTCCTGATTTGATAGATTTCTAGAACAGCGATGCACAGCCGTGTGCTTAGGCAGAAATCAATTTTGAAAACTATTTTTAGGGTTTATTTTAGAACTATTATAAATAGCCCTTGTTTGCCTCTTTTATAGAGGCTGGCTTGCCTAAATTTTAGTTAGTCAAAATTTCTCTTTTGCAATAGAACAATTTTACGTTTCATTTGCTTTGGATTATTGTTAATTACTTAAGAATTATCAAGACTAGAAGATTGATTTGTGATCATATTCAAAAGAATAAAAAGGGATTTTATCTTCCTAATTTTTTTAGCACTTTATTTGATAATATATAATGTTTGTGTTTATATTTCTTAATTTTTCTTCTTCTTTCTTTTTAATTACCATGAGTAGCTAAATTATATGTTAGGGTTTTTAGACCCAGCTCAAGAATGGGCTTAATTGGTTAAATTCCTTATCACCATACATATAATCCATGATTATTATTGAACTTAATGCTTTCCTAGGCTTGATCACTCTAGCAATTGAATTAGACAATGAGGTGAGATTGAGAGAAGATCCTTATTGAGAATAAAGTAATAATATGTTAATTAATCAAAATAGGTTGAGAAACGGTTTAGTTGATTGATATCCCTTGTATGGCTTTACTTAATTATAAAAAATAATTAATTTGAGTAGTGAGAGCTAATCACTTGGGTAATTATTATGATTGATAGAATTATGCGAGTGCTTGAGAGAGACTTTCATATGTTTAAAGATGGCTAGGGGATGGAATAAATTCATAAGTGATAGGGAGATTAACATGATCTTTAGATAAAATTGAGCCAGGGATAAAAACCGTAACATTCATTATATTGATAAATTTTCTATTAGTTATATTTTGTTTCGTAGATCTGTTTAATTTTCTAGTTTAATTATTTTTTAATTTTCTTAGCTCCATCTTTCTTCGATTGTCTAGACAAATAAATACAAAAAGTAGTCCAATACTTAACATCCACTCCCTGTGGGATCAATATTTTTTACTATTTGGACGACTCTGTGTGCTTGCGGATTTCACCCACCAAGTTTTTGGCAACGTTGCTTGGGAAGTAAAAAGTTGGTATCGTGATAAAATTTATGTTGTTTGATTTAGACTTTTTATTTCATTTTATTCGCATTAATTTATGTTATCCTTAATTTCAATTGTCTTTTATAAAAAGCTTTGCTAGTGCATGCACTCAACAAGTAACAGTGCTAGACAAGGTGAATTATTAATATCTCTAGACACTGAAATTGATAGAACTTTTCGTAGGAGATTGAGAAGACAAAGGAACATGATGAAAGGAGTCAAAAAATGGAGTTGCAGATGGGGGAAATAATAAGCAAGCCCACCACTTGTAGCTCCACCTAAAAATCATAACAGACCAAATGTACAAAGAACCATGAGGGACTTTGTTAGTCCTCATATGCAAGGGGATCAAAATCCTATTTTGAGACCAGTAGTTATAGCCAATAATTTTGAGATCAAGCCAACAATGATTCAGATGATTCAAAATTCTCAGTTTAAAGGCTTATGTCATGAAGATCCCATTGGTCATATGACAAAATTTTTAGAGTACTGCTCTACTTTCAGAATAAATGGAGTGCAGCCAGATGTTATTAGATTGATATTATTTCCTTTTTCACTTGTTGATAGAGCAAAAAGATGGTTCACTAGTTTGCCATCTAATTCCATTAATACAATTGGCAGAAGATATATACAACCTTTTTCAATAAATACTTTCCACCTGCTAAAATGCTGAAGATTATAAATGAAATTAAGTCTTTCTATCAGAGGGAGGATGAAAGCTTCTATGAATGTTAAGATAGATTCAAGGATTTGCAAAGACAATGTCCTACACATTTAATACCTACTTAGAACTTAGCTCAATCTTTTTACAAAGGTGTGAATCCAGCAGTCAGAGTCAATATTGATACTGTAGTAGAAGGGATTATTATGTCCAAGACACCAGAAGATGCTCTAGAGCTTTTTGAAGAAATGGCTATTACTTAGAGCTTTTGGGCTAATGAAAGAGCTATTCTAAGAAAAGGGGGAGCAATGGACGTGGATGGAATGACTATAATGAATGCTAAATTGGATGCTTTGACAAAGAGGATAGATAAGATGGGTCCTAATGCAATTTCACCTACACTTGTGCCATCTTATGAGTTTGCCATAGTGGACATCCTACCATAGAATGTTAGTAAATGCAAGATTTATCCATGGAGAGTATGAATTACATGGGTAATTTCAATAAAGGACAACAACAGAATCCTGTAATGAGGAACACCTATAATCCTAGTTGGAGGAACCACCTAAATTTTTTATGGGGCAATCAAGGAAACAACCAATGGAGATCTTAGGGACCACCAGGTTTTATAAGAAATAAGGGTCAAAAGCATCAAGGGGAATCTCAACTCCAACAAGAGAAAGCTTTTTCTTCTTCTTTAGTAATAGCTTCTTTAGAAGGTAAAATGGATAAGTTCATTGATATGATGCTAACTAAGATGAATCAACAGGATGAAGCTATTAAGATATTGGAAGGGAGGTTTGAGCAGTTGCATCAGGATGCTTAATTGATGTCTAGGAACCATTCTTCTTCCATTCATAATTTGGAAGTGCAAGTGGGATAGTTAGCTAATTCTTTATCTTCAAGGAATCAAGAAGCACTACCTAGCAACACTGAAAAGAACTCTAAGGAGTAGTTGAAGGCTATTACTGTAAAGAGTGGTATAGAGTTGCAACCACCAAAAAGGAGTGCACCTACACCAACTACTGAAAAGGGAAAGTAAGCAGAAAAAGAGCAAGAATATATTGAAGAACAAGTTGAAGAAAATGAAACAAAGCAAGATAGTAGCAAAAAGAGGGAGTAATAGCTTTACAAAATTCTTAGAGATGTTTAGAAAATTGCATATTAATATACCTTTATTGGAAGTAATAGCTCATATGCCCAAGTATGCTAAACTTTTGAAGGAGCTTATTTCCAGTAAGAAAAAAGTTGTAAGAGTTTGAAAACATTACTCTTAATAAAGAGTGCAGTGCTATCATCTCAACCAAGCTTCCTTTAAAGAGAAGACATCCAGGGAGTCTTACTATACCTTTTTCTATTGGTAATTTAAATTTTTAAAAAGCTATTTATGATTTAGGTGCTTCTATTAATTTAATGTCTTTATCTTTTTATAGGATACTTAACTTAGGTGAAGTAAGAACTACAAATATATGCCTGTAGCTTACAGATATGACGATCAAGAAACCTGAAGAAATTATGGAGGATGTATTAGTAAAAGCAGGGAAATTCATTTTCCTAGTTGATTTTGTAGTACTTGACTTTGAGGAAGATGAAGATGTGCCATTGATTTTGGGGATGCCTTTCATGTACACTGCCAAAGCAATCATTGATGTCTTTGAAGGTACTCTCATATTAAGAGTGGGGAAGAAAGTTGTAAGTTTGATGTTTACGAAGGTATGAAACACCCATTTAAATTTGATAATTGCATGCGAATTGATGTGGTTGATGATATTTTGAATGAAGTCCAATGAGGGAGGTTGGCAAAATCTTGTGAATTGAAAGAATTAGAGAAGTGCTTGCAGGTACAAAATTCTAACAAAGAGTCTTTTAAGTACTCTTCTCTAATGCATAGAACATAACTACTTCCAAATATAAAACCTATCCCTCCTTCTATTGAGAAAGCACCTCAATTAGAACTGAAGCCTTTACCACCTCATTTGAGATACACTTATTTAGGTGAGAAGCGAACCTTAACTGTCATTATTTTATATAAACTTAGTGAGGAATAGGAGAGTGTTTTAGTGCAGCTGTTGAGAAAGAGAGTGCAAGCTTTAGGGTTGCAAATTTCAAACATTAAAGGAATAAGTCCTTCATAGTATATGCACAAAATACTTTTGGAGGAAGGGCATAAGACTACCATTGGGAGGCAGAGAAGATTAAACCCAAACATGCAAGAGGTAGTTAAGAAAGAAGTGCTTAAGTTGTTAGATGCAGGTATCATATATCCCATCTTAAATAGTTCTTGGGTTAGTCCCATTCAATGTTTACCAAAGAAAAGGGGCATGACAATAGTAGAAAATGAGGGGGGAGATATAATTCCTACTAGGGTTCTTAGTGGTTGGAGAGTTTGCATAGATTTTAGGAAATTGAATGCAGCCACTAGGAAAGATCATTATCCACTTCCATTTATTGATCAGATGATAAAGAGGATTTCAGGCCATGAATTTTATTATTTCTTAGATAGTTATTCATTGTACAACCAAATGCCTATAGCCCTAGAGGACCAAGAAAATACCACATTTACTTGTCTTTATAGTACATTTGCTTATAGGAGGATGCCTTTTGGTTTGTGGAATACACCTGCCACATTTTGAATGTGCACGATGGCTATTTTTGCAGACTTGGTTGAGGAAATCATGGAAGTATTTATGGATGATTTTTTAGTGTATAAAATTCTTTTGAGAATTGTTTAAAAAATCTTAATAGAGTGCTTGATAGATGTGAAGAAACTAATTTAGTTTTTAACTAGGAAAAGTGTCACTTTATGGTTGAAGAAGGTATAGTGCTTGGACATATGATTTCAAGCAAAGGCATAGAGGTAGTCAAAGCTAAAGTAGACATTATTGAGAAGCTACAATACCCAACCAATGTTAAGGGAGTAAGAAGTTTCTTGGAACATGCAGGATTCTATAGGTGCTTTATAAAGGATTTTTCTAAAATCTCTAAACCTCTTTGTTAATTACTTTAGAAAGATGCACCTTTTAATTTCACTGATGCTTGTAAAATTTCTTTGGACAGGTGGAAAATGGCACTTGCGTTATCACCAGTTATTTTAGTACAAGATCAGAATTTACCATTTGAACTCATGTGTGATGCTAGTGATCATGCCATTAGAGCAGTATTAAGACAAAGAAAAGATAAAAAGCTCCATGTGATCTATTACGCAAGCAGAACATTATCTGAAGCTCAGATAAATTATGCCATTACTGAAAAGGAGATGTTAGCAGTGATTTTTTCTTTTGATAAATTTAGATTATATTTACTTGGTTCAAAAGTGTTGGTTTTTACAGATCATGCTGTTTTGACATATTTGCTTACAAAGAAAGACTCAAAGACTAGGTTGATAAGATGGGTTCTTTTATTACAAGAATTTAATATTGAAATAAAAGATAAAAAATGCACAAAAAATGTAGTAGCAGACCATTTGTCAAAATTAGAATATGAGGAGAGCAAAAGAGCAGCAGACGAGGAAATCAAATATATGAGTTACTCTTTACTCTTTAAATTTTTGATACACCATAGTTTGTTGATATTGCCAATTTTATTTCTATTGGTAAAGTACCCCCAAAATTTTATGCTCAGTAAAAGAAAAAACTAATTCATGATTCTAGGGGGTATATATAGGATGCTCATTTTCTTTGGAAGATGTGTAGGGATGGCATTATTAGGAGATGTGTACTTAATAAGAAATCCATTCAATTCTTCATCATTGCCATGATTTAAATTGTGGAGGACATTATGGACCTCAGAGCACTACATCTAAATTGCTAAAAAGTGGTTTCTACTGGCCATCCATCTTTAAAGATGCAAGGGAGTTTGTGTGATCTTGTGATTCTTGTCAACGTGATGGGAATATATCAAAAAGAGATAAAATTCTTTAAATAAGAATTTTAGAGGTTGAAATATTTGATGTTTGGGGTATTGACTTCATGGGACCTTTTCCATCCTCAAAAAGTAACCGTTACATCCTTATGTGTGTTGATTGTGTGTCCAAATGGGTGGAACCTCAAGCATGTGTCAACAATGATACAAAAACTGTATGTAAGTTTTTAAAGAAATTTTTTGCTAGATTTGGGATGCCTCGGGTTGTAATTAGTGATAGAGGTACTCATTTCTATAATAAGAACATGGAGATGTTGTTAGCTAGATATTGGGTTAGACATAGGGTAGCTACACCTTATCATCCTCAGACTAGTGGCCAGGTAGAAGTAAGTAACAAAGAGTTAAAAAGGATTTTAAGGAGAACTGTGGGAAAATCTAAAAGAGAGTAGGCTAGAAAGCTTGATGATGCTTTATGGGTTTATAGGACAACTTATAAGACACTAATAGGAATGTCACCTTTTTGGTTGGTGTATGGAAAAGCTTGTCACCTTCCAGTGGAAATAGAACACAAAGAATATTGGGCAGTGAAGGCTTTGAATTATGATCTTAAGGAAGTAGCTGATAAAAGGATGCTACAATTGAACGAGTTAGATGAAATTAGGCAAGATGCATATGAGAACTGTAAACTATACAAGGAGAAAGTAAAGAGGTGGCACAATGCAAATCTAAGACAAAAAAAATTCCATAGGGGAGACCAAGTGTTGTTTTTCAACTTAAGACTGAAACTTTTCCTAGGGAAATTAAAATTAAGATGGTTAGGACCCTTCATTATGACTAAGGTATATCCATATGGAGCAATTATTGTGATGACTAGTAAAGGGGAATGCTTAAAAGTTAATGGTCAAAGATCGAAAAAGTACTATAGAGGCAATGTTGATGAATTTCAACATGTTGCCTACTTAAACAATTTTGTGAAGTGACATAAGAGAAGGTCAAGCTTTTGATCTTTTAAATAAGCGCTTCTTAGGAGCTCAACCAAGAGTAGAGTATGATTTCATTTTTTATTTAATTTTTATGTTTTTAATTTCTTTTGTTGACCTCCCATATGTTGAGAAATTCTAGAAAAATAATTGTATTAGACAGAACGAGTTTGGATGATAAGATTGTTTCAATCGTCTATGGATATTTAGGGAAGTAAACTTTAAAGTTTTCTTTCATTTTGGTTTGGAAAAGTGTGAGTACATGTTATATGTTCATTGATACATGGGACATTAGGAAATTGAGCATACACTGAATATAATTTGGGATAAAGATGATTAAAAAGATATGATGTGTTTTATGCTATGTATTTGAGTGCATTGTAGAGCAAAATAAATGTGCATGACTGTGCACTTGAAAGTGCACAACCATGCAATAGCTCCTCCAACCCAAATTTGTACTTAAATGAATGGGCATGCATTGAGAGTGCACAACAGTGCTGTAGACGGCGGGGTTTAGCGCGCGCCCAAGTTTATTGCAACCGCGACACTGTTTGAGCTCAGGGCTCTAGAGAACACACTAACCATTGTCACA
This sequence comes from Mallotus repandus, assembly GCA_949671775.1. Lineage (NCBI taxonomy): Eukaryota > Viridiplantae > Streptophyta > Magnoliopsida > Malpighiales > Euphorbiaceae > Mallotus > Mallotus repandus. The sequence continues at coordinate 79,821 of CATIWM010389198.1, forward strand.
AAGACATGGCGTGGATATGAGGAGTCGCCACCCAGGGTAATAACTGGGACAAATTGAAAGTGGTGGTAACTCGATTCTCTAATACAAGCTAGCACCACAACCAGGAGTTCTGGATACGGAATACCAACTTCTTTTAGTCTTGTGTTCATTTAGATTT